>PVIC010004147.1:0-64413 GCA_004025085.1 Thryonomys swinderianus
CTGTCTCCCTTTGGCATGTGTGTGTTGGGGGGGGGGGCTCTGAGAAGACCTCACACTCAAAACAGAAAGGTCTTGCTAGACTCTGCCTGCTTGCATTGCTGGAAAGCTAGCTTGCCTGTGTGCAGGGACATGGGAGGTTTTGTTCAGGGGGAACCTATGTGCGCGATTGGTTCCTACTCCACTTCCAGCCTTCTCCTTAGAAACATGTTCTAATATCTTTCCTACCTCACAGGGTTAAGAAGAGCCTTCCTGACCCATGGGCCATAAACTGCTCATAATAGTTAGCCAGTGTCTTTAGTCAAGCTACAAAATTCCTTCTAAAACGATTTACTAAAATGGAAGGGAAAGAATGAACAAACGTTGCCACAAGGGAAAAGAAAATCATTACTTGTGGTGGGTGCGTTTTCAACAGATACTCTTTGTCCTTTGTTTTTAGAATGAGACGGCTGATTGGCTGATAAAGTCTCAAGGCTTCAGCGTAGCATTTCACTTATTCCTTGCACAGTTGATAACATAGGTACCATCCATTTCCAAGATAAAGAAACTGAGGCTTGAAGACTGTAACGTGTCAAGGTGAATCAAGAAGTGCAACAGCTGTTGTCTGAAAGCAGGTGTCCCAGCTCCAGACAGCGCCTCTGAACCAAGGAGCATCCCCAAGATCCAAAGGCGGCCACCGAATGTCAAAGGATCCAGTCGAAAACTTTGCATGATTATTAATAAACAACCAAACAAACAAGTACTTTGCAAATGGAAGAAGCATTTCTTTCCTGAGTCTCAAAATAGACACATCGTTATACAGAGAAGGAGAGAGACCTGAATGTGAACTAAATAAGGCTTCATTATCAAATTCGTCAAGAGAGCTTAATTATGCGGACTCGGTCCCTTTCTCTGACTTCTCCCCGGGTCCCTCCCGCAGGCTCCGGTGGGCCTAGCGCTCCAGCTCCTGCACCTGGCTTAGGTCTGCTCCGGGTCCTCCCTTACTGAGCTTCTGTCCTCCTCTACAAAAGTGGCCCGTTCTTACCGGAATTGTCCCCAATCGCTGCCTGACCGAGCTGTGCACCCACCAGGTGACAATTAAAGAAACACCTATTGCCGCTCAAGGAGAAGGGCTCCAGGGTGCTGGTGACCGTGCTCTGAATGTGAGCTGTGTCCCAGACTCCCCTGACCTGAAGCTAATTAAGCTGGCATTTACACACATGCTTTGGCTAAAACTGGGGTGGGGTGGAGGAAGAAGACCAGCCGCCTCGCTTACTTTCAAGCAACCAGATGTTTATTTTATTTTTTAGAATGCACAGTGCCAAATGACAAGCTACGTGGAAATTTCTGTACCAAGCAACAAAACCTAATTCTGTTTTGCAGCACTGAATAACCAGCATGGATGCTTATGTGTTTCTTTCTGCTTTCACCATCACTACTAGTACTGCCTGTCCTTACCCACGCTTCACGCTTTATATAGTTCCCTACGAGCCTCTACACACGCCGCGACACAGGACAGAGCGATGCAGGGACAGAGTGGCTGGCGCCAATGGCCTCACTCTGTGCTGGTCGTTTAAAACATGCAAGTGGTGGTCTCTGAAAACTCAGGGTCTCTCCATTTGAGGAAATCTCCTCAGTTTTTATTTCCTTTCCGATCATCACAATAACTAGCATCAACCAGAAATCTTAGCCGAACTCCTTCCTCTCCCCAAATAATTTGGAGAACAGAAAAGAGAAAGAAGAAATGAGTTTCTGAGAGGACAGAGGGCACTGTCTCCACTCACATGTACACATTTTTGAAAATCTCGACTGTTACACACAGATAGTCCCTTTGTTGAGTCTTCAGGACGGAAGACTGTCCAGCAGCGGCGTTGGGCTGAACCCGGAAGCGACCACAGACATAGAAAATCTCAAATAACGAGAAAGACTCTTTGATCCACACATTGGGAGCTGATAGATCAAACCCCAGCACTTAGCTGTATGGCCAGGAGCGGGCTCTTCCCACTCGCCGAAACCTCGGTTTCCCCATCTGTCCAAGGAGTGAATCCTCAGAGAAAGCGGTCACATCCAACAGGGTGGCACATGTAGGGAGGTCAACACAGAGCTTGGGGGGCAGTGTGGACCTTCTTCCTCCACAGCCGGGCCCCCTGGCATCAGCTGCCATGACTCAGAGAGCACGAGACAAGGCGACACAGTGTGCGAGCAGCCCACATGCTGACCTTAGCCTACCAGGGACTTTCCCCGGGTAAGAACCAGGGCCACCACGGCCTAAGCAATGGCGCTGCTGTCACTCGGGCATATGCTCAGTTTAAATGAAATAGTGAAGTCCGTCGGCACAAAGTGGGGGGGGGGGGGGGCTTTCAAGGCTGCAGTCGGAAAATGAAAGCGACCGAGTGAGAGCGTTTTATGCATGCAGGATAACTGCCTTTTGATATAGCTTTTTACTACACATTTGGTATTATGGATCCATAACAGATAAATGTGTATCGTGGAATATATAAAAGTGCCAGCAATTGTCAATATGCATTCACATGCTGTATTAAGAATCTTCTATAAAAGACTCTTGAAATATGATGGATGTGTACAACTAAGTGAGTGATGCTGCCAGTGAAAATTTGGGGAAAGAGCATCTTAAGCCCTAAGGAGGTTTATTAGACACAGCAGCCCAAACTCAGCTGACATTTAAAAAGTCCCTTGATACCCAGAACAAAGAGTCCTCAAGCACACACTTTCAAAGCAAGGATTTTAAAACACACATAAAAAACAAAATGTGTAAATTTCCGAATATGGGTTCGGGTGGTAGGCTGGACAGATTCTAGCAAGCCCCTGAGTTGCAAGCCCCGAACAAGCATGGGTGTGGGTCCTCCAGATGCTTTCTGGGCTCCTGCGTAGCCCTGAGCTCAGCGCGGAGGTGGACGGAACCAACCCGGGCTCAGCCCTCCGCTCTGCAATCTGTGGGCTCGGTGGGCATCTCTTCCCCAGAGCGCATGTCAAACCCAGGCACGGTTGCTCTGTCGCCTTCTGTATTCCTGGCAGCCACAGATACATTGTTATGTTCTCAAAGAAAAATAATAAAGTAAAACACTACCAGCTTCCTCTGCACATACTAAAATCAAGCTTAAGCCTCTAGTACATTAAATGAAATAGCGTGTCCCCAGAAAATACATAATTGTCAGTGTCTACGAGAATCATGCAAAGAAAAGTAAAAAACAAAATCCAGAGGTCAGAATAAAATATTAGGATCTATTCTACAAAAATAGATAGATTTGCATGTGTTTTTATACAGTGTGTTTTAAAAAATGCCCCTTGAAAATGCATGTCAGAATTTTTAACCTGCTAGGCTTTTTCTGATAGTTCCACTGGTTTGAGAAATCTTCCTGTTTCTCTGAGATATAGACATTATACACATTAACAGTAAATAGGCCTTTTTAATTGAGCTGATAGGCTGAAAGTGAACGTGTCCTTGAATTTACATGGAAAGATAGACAGTGATTATTTATAATAAGGGTTTTATCACTTCCTGGCCTCTGGACTGAGCCTAAGTAGGGAAGGGATTTAGCCACTGACTTCCTTTTTGTACAGCAAAGACTTTATCAACAGACCATATTTAAGTAAATACTGCCAAATAAGATAAATTCTGCAGGAAAAAGACAAATGTCTCTGGTGTCAGATGCGGGCAGCACAGAGCCCCTCGGATGCCATGTTCTGCGCACGGAGACGGGGACCCGGCGTAGCCAGAGCTCAAATCCATCAAAGTTCAGATTTGACTGGCTGCTCACAAGCTGAATGTGGGAATGTGGCAATGTGCAATTTATTTAATTTTAATGAAATTTCATCTCCTATCCTGTTTTGCAAGTCAGCAAGATGGCTAGATTTGCCAAAGCAAGGAATGCATTGAAGAAGGCGAAGAAGTTCCCTTGTCCCAGCAGGAATTAGCAGCCCAGGGCCGGCCCAGTCCACGCTGAAGCCTTCAGGAGCACAAGTCTGTGGGTGGAGCCTCGCTGGCCCACAGCGTCCCAGCCTTGCTATCTCCTCGCTGAAGGGCCTATTTGTCTGCTTTAAGTGAAATCACTCAATTCTCAAAAGTCAGTGGAGGACTCTGGAAGGGGGAGGGTTTGGATAGGCTACTCCAAATAAGTTCCATTAATCAAAAGACACAGTGTAATGTAACTAATATTTTACAATTAGGGGAGACAAGATGGAACTAAAAGCCATCTATCTCTCTTATACCACATGATCATCGATTCATAATCGGAGACTGAGAGTTGCACAAAGATGCATTTACTGGGTGGGGGGAGCGGGGGGGAGGGCCGGTCTGAGCCGAGATAATGAACGCGATGAGAGAGCGCGACGCTGAAGGCTGAGGAGAGATGACAGAGGAGCTCAATGCTGACGGATGACGCGGAGACGCGCGCAGATACCTGACAGCCCGCGGGAGCCGCCGCGCTCCTTCCGCAGCATTATGATCCTCAATTATCTCGGCCAGGGACTAGGAAGCGGAGAGCCAGAGGCTGGCGGGCCGCTGTCGCTGTCGCTGCCGCTGCGGCGGCGCGGTGCCACGTTGCCGGGGCGGCCGCCCTGCCCCGCGCGCGGGACCCCCGCTCCACCGCCGGCGCGCCCGCCCGGGCACCCGGGAGGACGACAGGGGACAACAGGGGGTGCCCGGCGCTCCGTCTGTTCGCTAATACAATTCCCAGCTCCTCCGAGGGATTCATTTTCTCTCTTTCACTGCCACCTTCAGGAAAAGGAAGAAGAGTCGGCCCTTTCCAAAGAGAACGGAGAAAAAGAAGTGGGGAGGGGGCGCTCCTAGGAGTTGGGGGGGGGGTCCCCGCCGGGGAAGGAGCTGACCTGAAACGGCGCCTGTTCCCTGAGGGATCTTCCCAGAAGGATCAGGCGAGGAGGCCCAGAGCCGTCAGGGGTCACACGGGGGAGACGTCGGGAGAGCGGAGCAGGAGGGCAGTCTCTCGGCCCCTCGCGGTCCCGGAGCTCTGAATCTTTGTGCAACTTTCTCCTGTCTCCAGCCCGTGGCGGGCCGGGGTCTCCCACCCGCGCGCGTCTCCCAGTCGGGTTTCTTTCTGAAGAGGCAGACGGCCTTACCCCAGGGCCACGCAGCGTCCCTGCTCAACAGAGAGAGGCCAGCGACGCTCGCTCGGGAGAGGGGGCAGAGGAATCGGGGGTCTCAGTCACAGCAGGAAGCTGGGGCGGGGCGGGCGCCCCCCAGCCCCTGGAGGTCTAGGCGGCCACTCCCGGCTCTCACTGTGCCTTAGCACAGGGCCATTGCTTTAACATACCACACTACAGCGACAGATTATGTACCATACAGACATCCCACACTGAAGCCAGAGGTCCAGAGAAACCATAATCTTTTCAGTCTTTACTTTTTAAATCAAAACTCGGCTTCCGGATGTGTGGCCTACAGAAGTTGCCTTGACTTCCCCCCTGCCCTGTGCCCCCCTCTTCCTTGTCACCTTGTGGTGGAGCCAGGTGGGGTGGGGATCCTACAGTGTGATTCCTGCATATAGGACTGTGTGCTCATGTACCCACACACACGCACACACACACACACACACACACACACACACACACACACACACCACAGGCAAATAAAAACTCTCTGCAGTGTAAGAGCCCTGAGTAACTTGCCCACCTGGGAGATCCTACAACTCGGTCTACAGTGACGGCACTTCCGGGAAGGCGCCTTCCAAGCCGTCCCGTCTCAGCCATTTCAGCCCTGGGATAGCCACGTGGCACCCAGGACACAGACGTGGTCCCTCCCCGGGACCCCAGAAGCGAGGGGTCACGCACAGCCCTTTGCTATTTCCCCCAGTTCTCCTGAGAACTTGGTAAAGACCCCCATCCCCAAACTTATTTAAACACCCCCATGGACAAAGGACTCCTGGAATCCAAAGGGTCCTGAGTCCAATCTGGTAGGCTAAGCCGAAGACAAAAGTGCCAAACAAAATCAACCTGGCTGGCCCAAGTTCTCACTGCAACCAGTGGCCCCAGGAGGCTGAGTTTGAGTGTCCCAGACATAAACAGGGTGCGACCGTGCCTGCCTTTCACGGAGTAGTCGGGCCACAGTGCTGGCCAGCCAGGGGTCAAGTCTGGGCACCTGCTCCCCGCATCAGTCAGGCCTGTGATGTCACCCTGTGACGCCATCACCTGAACTGAAGGTTTCCCGGTTCACCTCAGACCCTTTCATGAGAAACAGCCGAACCAAGCCGGAGCTGGATAAAATAAAGCAGGAAAGCGAGCCGGAGCCAAGCCTTCGCAAACAAAGTTCCAGGAAGAGGTGCTGTGCGTGGAGTTTGAACTTCTCCATCACCATGACTTTGCCGTTCAGCAGAAATGAAATGAAAACTAAGAATTTTTAGGTAGGGTGAATATGTTTTCCAAAACCGCTAACATTAACCCATGGAAATTCAATGTAGCCTCTTTGGAAACAGGCTGTGTGTCAGGATGTTAGCGCCCGTACGCATCAGTGATGGACATGACTAGGTACACAGCTGCTCTTTTCACTTGTGGTTCCACCAAATACAGGATGGAAGAAATGTAGAACGTTTCAAAAGTAATTACTAAAATGCAATATTCTCAGACATATATACATACACACATCTATATTGCTATAGGCTTGTCTTCATGTATCAAACCAAAGCCGTGTTAAAGGCATGGATTCTCAACTTGAATAAAGCACGGAAAATGGTACAAATTCTATATTGGTCTCATCAACTGAGCTATGTGGATTGACAAGAAACATGAGCTCGGCATGTGCCAGTTGTAGCTTCTAGTGATTATT
Source organism: Thryonomys swinderianus (assembly GCA_004025085.1). Classification (NCBI taxonomy): domain Eukaryota; kingdom Metazoa; phylum Chordata; class Mammalia; order Rodentia; family Thryonomyidae; genus Thryonomys; species Thryonomys swinderianus. The sequence goes on from PVIC010004147.1 coordinate 6,773, forward strand.
TTTTCAGGTTTTTGTTTTGTTTTGTTTTGTTTTACTGGGGATTGAACCTAGGACCTTTTGAGTGAGCTACGTTCCCAGGCTTTTTTGTTTTCTTTTTTCTTTTTTCTTTTGTTTGAGACAGGAACTCACTGAGATGGCCAGGCGAGGCTTGAACTTGCAGGCCTCCTGCCTCGGTCTCCCAGGGTACTGGGATTACAGGCTTTCTGTGATAGAGTGACAAAATGGCACGAAGTAGATGGAGAAAGTCACTGTATAATACCCCAGAGGTTCTGAGAAGTCCGTGGTGATCCTGGATCGTGGCCACAAGCTCTTGGGTTCCTGCATTAGAAAGCCAATGTCTTTGAAAAGATATTCAGTGAACAGTTCCACTCCCTTTCACAGGGACATCCGGGTTTCAAATACCACTAAGCTTTGACAGTGCAGAAGGCAGGTAGAAGACATCAGGAGGAAAAAAAAAAAAAAAGTAAAAAGACCTCTCAGCTGGCCCTGTTGGTCTCAGGCTAGGTGGGCTGGCAGCTGCTAAAAATTAACTAGGACAGGTTTTCGGAAGACAAACAGAACATTGCCACAATCATGAAATCAGCTCTAACACTGTAATACTCCTTGAACTCCAAACAAATTATTTGGAAGAATATTAAACCTGGAAGGTCTTTTAAATTCCTTATTAGAATGGAGATTCCGTAGAACTTGTGGCCAAATCACATACCGTTTGACCCAATTCTTTTCCAGCCTTTCGTATCGTTTGACATTAGGCAGAAACTATTGTTCAAATGCAGAAATTCATTATCCTCTTCTCCAGCCAAACCAGGCTGAGAAAATCCCCAAGACCCGGTTTTTCAACCATATTGTGGTCATAAAGGTGGTCTGTAGTGCCACCTAGAGGAGAGATGGCGACATGGCATGTGAGTCACTCGGAGGAAAATTAAATACAGCTGAATAATTGAATGAGAGGGCAAGTTGAATCAGGGGTCACCATCTGTTTGACTAGAATTGTTGGCACATTTCAGCTAAGCCTCGCGCGCCTCGTAAACATGCTTACAGTTATCATAGCTCGCATTGCCCTAAAATAAAAGAAAATTGGTCCTAAAATAAGCCTGAACTAATTAAACATATACCATCTTGTCGTCATGGAGACCAGAGTGAAGGTCACCCATTTTTAATGGCATTCAGGAGGGTGCTGGTGCCAACAAGAGACAGGTGATTCTCTGGGCCCTGGAGGAGAGGGCTTCTCGGCCCAACGAGTCAGGGGCTGGGAGGGGGTGGGGACATGAAAGACTATGGCCCGGGCTTTCTCTCTGGGATGGAAGAGGAGGCGAGAAACGGCATTATCCCCACAGAATCCAGGAAGCAGCTCCAGGACGGATCGTGAGCTGCCCCCTGCCAACGTTCCTGAGGGTTCCACCCAAGTGACATATTTGCCCTGGAGGTGGGGGTGGGGAGGCATCTTTCCAAAGACTTTAGTGTCACCCATACTGGTCGCGCTGCCACCCTCCTTGGCAAGCTGGTCCTCTACCAGGAGTCTACTGCGGCTGGTTTTGTGTGCGCGTGTGCGTGCGCGTGCGCGCGCTGCACTGTCCTCTCCACCAACAGCGAGTACGAAAGCATATTTGGGAAGAGAAACCAAAGGAAATGACACATTCGGTAAAATTTTCCTGACACTCCCCCTCTACACGCTTACCTGGGGGACGGGGGGTGGCTGGGGTCCTCAGCGCACGGTGGCTTCCTAGTGGGGACAGCTGGGAACCAGCGATGCGTGAGCTCGACCCCCAGGGGCTTACACGTCTCAGTCCCTGGCTTAGCTCAGGAGAGAAGAGATTCAGGGTTCGGGGGTGCAGACGCGGCCGCGCAGCCGTTGGGGGCCTCCAGCCTGCCCTCCCCAGCCTCTTCGCTGCCGCCAAGGCCGCTCCCCTCTCCCTCCCGCCCCGCTCGCCCGGCTGCCCCTGCCTCTTTTCCCTCCCTTTCCCGGTGTCGATTATTCGCGAATCACTTATAGAAGCCGCACGGAGTGACCCCAACTTCAGGAAAGGCTCCTCGGGGACACAATTAGCGTCTGTTGTCGCCCGCGCTGGCTGGGCTAACGCCATCGCGGATTCCAGAGGTGCTGGTCTCTCTTGGGGAGCAGAGATGCCTCGGAGAGGGGAGGGCTACCCAGGGGCCGGAGGCTGGAAGGGGACCGCGCTGACCGGAGTCACTTCTGCTCCCGAATAATGAGGAACCATCACTCCAGGCTGGTTCGCTCCCAGCACAGGCGTCTGAATCGGGCTCCCGGTGGCTTCCCGGCCTCCGCGCTGTGACAGCAGAGAGAAAGGATCAAGGAGATGCTCAAGGGCTCTAGGATGCCCGCTTCCCCGAGCCTGGCCTGGCACAGAGCGGCACACACACCGTGAGTTTCCTCGCCTCACAGGCTTCCAGGGCGCTTTGCCAGGACCCACGCGGACGTCTCCCTAAAGCCTGGCCAACCCAGACTCTTGTAGGTTTCCTTAGCCCCGGAAAAAGTGAAGAGGGACCCTCTTGCCCACCCCTCTTGCAGGCGTCCTGTGACTACAGAAGGACAATTGCGAACCGCACCAGTGGAGAAACAGCTGGGGTCGCGGACGCTGCCTTTCTTGCCTGTCATGTGACCGAGAGGAGCCGGACCGCAGCGATTGCCCCGCTAGGCCCGACTCCGTCCATCCAGCCTCGTGCTGTAACCCCGGCTTCGACCCACCTTTCCCGGCCTCCGTCATTCCAGAGTCCACAGTGGAGACAGGAGCTGTGGGTAACACGCCCCACGAGGCCCAGGGTGAGGAGCCCGACACCCCGCGCGCCAGTGCAGGCCTCTAGCTCCCGACTCCGAATGCGGCCTCACCCCGAGCCCGGCTCCATCTGTCGGACAGCGAGTGTCCAGCTGCGACTGGCCGCTGCCTCCCAGCAAGACAGACCGGTGGCTGCAGGTCCCGCAAATTGTCCAGAGAAGCCAGGAACATGGATTTGTATGTGAAATCCCTTGAGTTCTAAATGTTAACTACCAATCCCAAGCCTTCGGAGGCTTGGTGGAGACCAAGCCAATCAAGTTAGCAGACTTCTGGGAGCCATGGCACACCTGCCTTTGACCTTCCTACTGTGCCAGTCTGCTGCCCCTCGCTGCAGGCCCAGCCTCCTGGGTGCAGGTGGGGCCGCTTCCAGGATACCCTGAAGAGACAGGCTAAGTGGAGAAAAAGGGCAGACACATGGGGCTTTGAACACCACACACACACACACACACTCAGAGGCCGCCCCGGGCCTCTGCTCCTGGGCCCTGTGGCTGGAGTCCCATACCCGCAGGGCCTTGGGCACCCTCTTCCGATGCCTTATTCCTCTGCGTACTTCCGTTCCCCTTCCTGTGCTGCCCCGGGCCCCAGTGATCTAGGGGCCCTGGAACTGCTCTCTACACGGAGATTATCCTGTAGCAGTGGTTAAAGCGAGGGAGCTATCGATAATCCACCTCATGGATGGATTAACTTTCAGAAAAACAAAATAGGCTGTGCCTGGAGAAAGGGAGACTTGAGTCTTTATTGAACCGGCCTGAACGCAACAGTGTGGTGATGAGATATGTGGCTTGACCGTCCATTCCACCCGTCTACTGCACGGAAGGGGAAAGCACCTGTGGCCTGGGCCTCCAGAAGCTGCTCCCACCAGGGTGGGCTCCACAGGGCTTGCAGGGACCTGTGGCTATTTCCTAGGACTTGTCGTGTCTGAAAAGCGCACTTCTGTTCATTTCTACCTGAAGATTTAGCTGACCCTTCACCCGGAAGCAGGAAGCTGAAGTGAACCCCAGAACGGTGTGAGGGTCTGTGTGAGGCTCCCGGGAGCTCCAGAGGAAGCCGCAGAGGGTATTTGATCTTCCAAAGCTGGAATCTGGAATTTGTCTGGCCCCTGGAGATCCTGCTCTCCTTCCCTTCGCAATTCTCAGGCTGTAATGTTCAGGAAAGGAGAGGGGGCGGGTGGCATAGCATGGAGAAGGAGTGGGATTGCGAGGCGGGCTGGTGTCTGTCCACGGGAAGCCGAAAGGGCTGGTGCTGCGGGGAGGGGCAACGGCCCAACCTTGCAAGTGTCTCCGTCTGAGGCCCAGTGTCAGGCGGCCTCTGGAGCCTCCTGCCCTCTGCAGGGGCTGCAAGCACCCACGCAGGGCACTGAATTCCACACCACGCACGCCTCCTTGGCACTAACTGTGAGAGGCCCTGCCGACTAGGGAGGAAGAACTTCTGTGGGCCCCTTGGCACAGCATCCTTTTGCATCTCTGCCCGTCTTGCCTTCTTGTGGTGCCTTCACAGTGAGGTTCCCCACCCCACAGTCTCCTGGACCACTGTGCTCTGTGCGAGGAGACACGGACGAGAGCGCCGCTTTGGCACTGCCTCCCACAGCGGGGACGGAAGCAGAGCTCTGCTTCCGCTGGGCCCAGGGAAGGAGCTGCAGTAACAGGGCGGCCACCAGGGCCTCCTGTGCCTGTGGACTCTGGGCTGAGAGAAGAGGGAACCCCCTTCCCAGGAGCCTGGGACGAACCCCAGTCCCTGGGTCACAGGGAGCAGCCCATGCCACACCCAGAAGTGGGTCTTTGGTGCCAAAGGTCTTAGGAGACGCTGAAGAGGGTCTCATGGTGCCAAGGAAGACAGGATGCCTGTGACTTGTCACCGGTTGCTCAGGCTCCGTTGTCAGATGCCGTCTGTATCTTACACAAACAGCATGGTCGTGTGTGCCCTCAGTGCTCGGATGCCAAAGCCTGCCAGTCGAGGGGTCAGCCTGCGCCGCCTCTTGCCATCCTGCGGGTGTCCCACCAAGGGAGCTTTCGCCAGGGTGGAAGGGGCCGTGGCTGTGGTCCCGGGTGAGCAGACAGATGGCTGAGGGCACCGGTGTGGCCAGGCAGGTGAGGGGCCGGCATGCCGTCCTGTCAGCCTGCAGCGCGCTCTGGGGGCATCCGGAGATGACGGGACTCCTTAAATGACCATGCCAGCCATTATCCCGCTCTCCAGTCACCTGGCTCCTCAGATCTCAGTGCAAGACCATGACAAGAATGATCCTGGATGCCCACGGTCACCGTGTCCGAGATGGCCACGCAGCGACGATAGCCACGCTGCCCAGGGCCACAGAGCTGAGCGGGGCTCCGCACGGACCCGCCTGACCAGACACACGGACCCCTAAAGTGGTGCCCCCGGGCAGGAGACAGCCAGCGTTTCCCTTCCCCTCACGCACAACCCTAAGGGGACTATTTCTAGAAACTTCGCCACTTTATTCATCTATCCCGAAGACTCCCGGCCATTTTTTCCCAAACAAGTCTTATTCCTTAAAAACTGTTCACTTTTGTCTCAAAAAGAAACTTTCGAGATCACGGTTCTGTTTAAGTTCTTGTTAAAAGGGCTCTTCTGCAAGGAGTTCCTCAAAAATATATTAAAAATCATATTAAAATCATTTTCATAAAATGTGTGTTGGGAAGAGACAAGCTGAACTCTCAGAGGCTCCATTATTGAAGCAAAAATTAATATTTGTACTGTTTCTAAATTGGAATAAAATTGCAAAGATGCAAACAGCACCCTATATCATAATCTATAAACCAGTCAGAAATGTTAAATCAACTGTAAAAATGATTTAAAATCTACATGAATAATTTTATTAAACTGATTTGAAATCATATTTTGTGCTACCTTCATTTATTAACCGCATCTCCAACGACAATGGGTTTATAATGGATTCTTTTTGCAAATAGAGACATGTTCCCGCAAAGGCTGTCCAGGCACCCCGCTCCACCAGGGGTGCATTTGAGACTGTGCACGCGAGTCCCTCTTCACGTCTCGTGGGGCAGAGGCAAAGAAATCAGTCCCCGTGAGTACCCACGACAGAGACTATACTATGGTTAGGACTCGCTCAGAGCATCCGGAGTCTGGAAGGGGGTGCACAGCCCCACACATGGGGAGTCCTTTGCCTTTTCTGGAGAGGACACCTGCTGTCCTGCCCCCGGTTCTCCTGGACTCTTCCCCCTGCAAACAGGTTTCTCCTAGGAGCTGGGCCACCTTGCCGGCCACCCATTCCGGTCACCCCGGCACACTAGGAAGCTGAGGCAAGAAGACCCTAAGTTGCCCACCTTGGACAACTTAGTGATGTAGTGTGAACTTGTCTTAAACAAACAAACAAACAAAAAATCAGAAAGGGCTGGGTTTCTCTGCCCTGAGCGTCGAGAGACACACAAGTCAAAATGGAGAGCACACTGCCTTTGCCTCAGAGAATAAAGCAAAACGGAAATCGGAAGCAGAGAACACGTCCACGAGCAATCGCCCATCCTTCTCTCTTGTTGGTTACAGGATGATAAAATCCTGCCCGGGTCCGCCAGTCGAGGACCCCGCACTCAAGCACCCCAAATGCATGAGCCAGTGAACCCCATACCTGTGTACGCGGCAGAGTCCGGGGAGGAGGCTAAGCCCAGCCCAGAGCTCCACAGAAATGTCCAAGGGCGCCAGAGTCCATGGGGTGCAGCTGGGCCCCTCCAGATGGGACCCGGGGCCCTGAGACCAGTAGGTGCCATTGTATTGACAGCAGCAGGAGTTGCTGGCATAGAATACAAGGCTAAATAGGGGAACCAAGCCCCACAAGCCCCCAGCTCTGAGCTGTGCCTCTGGGAGAACCTCAAACCCCATTCCACTATCTTCCGTGGAGTGGTCTCTAGCATGGAGCAGGGTCAGCGGGAGACAGGGCGAGCAGCCAGGGACCCTCAGGCCACCATGATTTGCCGGGACAGTGCCCCTCTGCACGGCGGCCACTGCGTGGGGCTAGAGAGCCCATCTCCGAGCCGGCCCTGCTGTCTCTTCACCCTTCTGTCTGAGCGCCAAAGGCTGCCTCCCTCCCTCCACTCCATGACCCCGCTGGGGTCCACTGCTGTCCACGGCCACAGTGCCCTGGGCAGGCTGCAGGGCAAGCTGGCAGGGCTGGAAGGCCCTGTCCCAGAAGGTGCCCTCTGCCCGTGAGGGCGGGAAACTATACCCAGACAAAGGCAGCTTCCTCACCGCTCGGGTTGGGGTCACTCCCGGCCCCCCAGTCCCCTAAAGCCCCAGCTTTGCCCACACGTATTTTGCCAGCCTCCTACGCCCCCGATGGCTCCTCACTCCGAGGTCACCACAGGCAAACCGGAATCCTTAGCTTCACTTCTGGCTCCCGAGAAACCAGTGTGAAAGAAGGAGAAGCAGACCGGCATGGCAGTGCGCGCCAGTTACCCCAGCGCCGGGGAGGAGGCTGAGACAGGAGGATCACCAAGTCCAAGCTCACCCTAGACAATTCAGTGAGACCCTGTTCCTAAAATAAATAAATAAATAGAGGGGTGCAGGGGTAGCTCAGTGTGAAGGACCAGAGAGAGAGAGAGAGAGAGAGAGAGAGAGAGAGAGGGAGGGAGAGACATAGACAGAGAATAAGAAGTTGGAGGAGGAAAAGGAGGAGGAAGAGAAAGAGAAAGGGGCAGAAATTCCCCCGGAGGAGTCCCCTGTGTGCTCTGACACTGTAACCAGCAGCTCCCTCCAGTGCCAGGCGCCAGCCGCAGGCCTGTGGGACGGACACCGCGGACTCCTGCACTCGGGAGAGCCGGCAGCGTGTGCTGTCGTGTCTTCCGAGGCGCAACCTGGACCGTGCTCCCCGCCCGGCCCCACCCTCCCTGGCCTCCCTCCCCGAAGAGATCGTTCCGAGCCTCCTCGGGATGCTGTGTGACCTTTCACACCGTTTCCCCCAAAAGTTAATTTCGCTGATGAACGCAATATACTCACCCCCATAAATCTGACTGTCTGAAGGATTCAAATTAGGAATTATTGACAGCTGATGGGACCCGAGTGCAGAGACGAAGCAGGTTTTCCCATCTGTCCATCTCAGTGTTGGAATGCGTATTGATTAAAATATGACGCGCTACAGAACCCAACATAAATCTAAACCCTATTAGATTAACGCGAGCATTCAATTAACATAAAATGACAACGCAGGAGAAAAGGGCTGTGTGTCGGTCACTGGTCATATTTTAGCCATAAACACGGGGAGCCTGAGACCAGGCTGCAGGGGTGGCCAGGGGGCCCGGTACCCCAGCGGCGGGCGGGCAGTGTCAGCAGCACAGGGGAATCCTCCCCGGCAGGGCCGTAGCCCGTGAAGTGTGGGGAGCAGACCGAACCCATTCCCGAGAGAGGAGAGCAGAGAGAAAACGCGGGAAGGTCGGTAGGTGGTGCGATCACAGGACAAGGAAACACAACACTGGGATTATCGCAGTGAGAGACACGTTGCTATTAAGGCCCCCGACAGGACCCCACACGCTCTGAACACACTTCCTCTTCTTGCTGCTTTCTGGAGCAGCTCTGGAAGTCCTTTTCAGAATGCGAGCCAATAGATGCGGAGTATGCCACGGCCGGGCGCCAACCGATGGAAACACAGTCTCGTAAAAATATGACCACATGCCTGCGTCCACCTTCTTCGCCAGAGAAGGCAGCCTGGGACTTCTGCTCTTCCCCAAAGCCAAAAGGGCCGTGAAGGGTCCGTTCTGAATTCCTTGAGGGGATCGGACAGCCACAACCGTACCACTAAAGACACACACAACAGAGCTCCCAGAACTGCTTGAGAAAGTGGCGGGAATGCTGGGATTCCTGTGTTGAAAGCCTGGGGATGTATTTCACGGGGGATCCGGGGCCATGTGCCTTTCACTGTAATGACTTTTCAAAGCGGAAGCATTCGCTCTATTTGCCAGTCTCGCTGTGTATTTGGTGTAAAGGATGAAACAGAAAAGGGGAGGATGGAGAGAAAGGGAAAGGCTGGTCCCTGCGCTGAGCCCAACCCAGAGCTGTCAGTGTGTCACGTGATCACGTCTCACTCTGGCGGGACGGCTTACTCTGCAGAGGGGGAAACTGAGGCTGAGAGAGCTTGGATTGCCCCAAGTCACGGATGGTGGGGCCTGGGTCACCGAGGAGCCCTGTTCTGGTGTGGGCCACAAGGCTGTCCTCCACCCATGGGTGCTCCCTGGATCAAGGGCCACGGGCTTGGGGTCCCGGAATACACACAGCGGAGAGACATGGCCTCACTCACTCGCAGTCCTGCGGGAGCCTTAGGGATCCTCTGAGCGCTGCCCAGGCGGCTCCTCCACGTTCCCGGACCTCGGCCCCTCCAGCAACTCCCTGAGATCGCTCCCCCCGAAGATGCCTCTCCCCGCCTCCTCAGTTGAGTCTGATTCTAGAAGAATTGGAAGTCACAGAAATAAGGGGGGGGGGGCTTTCACTTGCTTCTTCAATTCCAGGACCTCTCGTCAGCCTCCAGATTCTTGACAGAGGGGCGGAGAGAAACCAGATTACAACTGAGGAGCCAGAGCCCGGCATGGCGGTACATGCCTGTAACCCCAGCCACCTGGGAGGCTGAGGCAGGAGAATCACAAGTTCAAGGCCAGCAGGGGCCGTTTAGTAAGTCCCTGCCTCAAAATGACTTCAGGCCCAGACGTGGCACCGTGATGGCCTCTCCCAGAAGACAAAACCTGTGACATCGCACCAAGGAAGGTCCAACTGCAGAATGTTCTGAGTTGGTGTCTCTGGACAGGAATCCAATCAGAAATTGGCAAAAAAAAAAAAATTCTTTTGGAAAAAAGAAACACTAGCCTGGGAATGAGCGGGGGCTTCCTGCGCTGTGCCAGGCGCTGGGCCCGCCCAACCCTCTGAGAATCTCTCTCTTTTCTCTGCGTGATTTGGGAAATGCAACTCAGCCTTCACGCTGAGCTACACCCCCAGCCCTTTTTGTCTTTCGCGTGGAAACGGAGTCTCTCTAAATCACTACATTATTCAGGCCGAGCTGGAATTTGTAACCCTCCTGCCCTAGCTTCCCAGGGTGCCGGGGCTACAGGCTTGCGCCACCACAGCCGAGATCCCGGGTATCTACTTACACTGCGCGCATGTCCGTCGAGACAGCTCCACTGCTGCAGGCAGGGCGCTGGCCCCTGTGTCCCTGCAAACGCCCACCTCCCCTCCACCTGTCCCTGGCGGGGAGCCTCCTCCCCAGCCCCTCAGAGCTCCCTTCTCTGCCTCCTCCCGGGGCCCCTGCTCCACACTCGGCCTCCCGGATCCCCTCGGACGAGGCTGGCCCAGCCCGCTCCTTTGTCACCGGCTCCGCCCTCTGCCGCGGCGGGACCCCTGCAGAGCTGGGCGGCAGGGTCCTGAAGTCGGGCTGGGTCCCAGCCGCCCAGGGACTTGCCCCCACCCCAGGTGAGCCCCGCACGAGCAGGAGGGGCGGCCTGGTCCCGCCTGGTCCTGCAGGGCCCCACGCAGGCGGGACGCACACGTGCGCCGAGTGACCGCGACAGTTTGAACGCAGCGTGAGTGGGAGAAGCCCGAGATCGACACAGACCCGCGCGGTCTCCAGGAGCAGTGACGAGCTCGAGTTTTTCTCCTTTCATTGTTCCAAGAGTAAGAACATTCTGTCCCCTTACACACTTTTCCATGCCCTGGACATCTGTCCTTTGAAAGGCCTCTACCCCACGCGACCCCCTGGCACAGCCGTTTCACGAGCTCAAGTTTTTCCGTGAGTATCGGGCGCCCTCTAGTGGCCAGTGGTGTTCAAGGCGGAGGCGCTTGTCCTGAACCATAGGAGTCTCGGGGGCCGAGGCAGGGAAGTCTTCCGGGACTGTGAGCTGACAGCCCCAGGGTCCCCTCAAACTCTTCCTTTCTTTCTTCAGTGAGGCTGGGCACAGACCACTGAGTCCCCAGGAAGCTGACCACGGACAGAGCCGCCTGCAGAGCGCGTCTGGGTGTCGAGGGCTGGCGGTACTCTCACTTTCCTGGGCTCTGGTCTTTCCCCAGTTTCTTCAGAACCCCAGTTGGGGGAACAGGAAAGGTACAGAAACGAAGGGCCAGTCAAGAGGCCCTCACAACCGCAGGCTGCGGTATTCGCTTCTCCGAAACGGCAAGGTCTTCCAACCAGCCTGCCCGCCTCCTGCCATGAGCCCTTCCCCACGCGGTGGCGATCAGAGATCCGGCTCGGCGGTGGCCCGGCCTCCCCCCCCCCATCGCCTCTGCCATCTGGACCTGAGAATCGTTGAATGCACAGGGCAGGCAGTGGGGGTGGCGTTACGATTCGCCTCTCGGGAGGGGTGTGCTAGCTGTGCAATCACAGCCCTCGGGAGGCTGAGGCAGGAGAGTCACCAGCAGTGTCCAGAAAGGACCCGGGAGGTAGCTCAGCGTGAAGGATCTGGATTCAACCTCTGGTCTTCAGGGTGGGAGGGGCCAGAGAGAGGGTGAGGGGAAAAAAGGAGGAGAGAAAGAAGGGAGGATGGATGGTCCACAGGGAGCTCGGACGTGTATCAGCCATGAGAGGCGGGGCAGACGCTGGTGCCGTCCCCCCAGAACCCTGTCACGGATCTAAAGTGGCCCAGGAAGCCCTCAGGTGTGGCTGCCACAAGGCCGAGGTGAAGCCGGAGCTCTTCCGGGCTGCAGCTAACCCCGCCCAGCCCTCAGCACCCCCGTTGCCTGCTCAGGAGGGGACCCGACTCATCCCACACTCCTAGAGGCAGCTGCTGGACCGGAAGGTGCAGCCTCTGGGGGAGCCCCAGGGGAACCTCTGGCTGGGCCAGGGCTGCAGGAAGCGCCCCGGGGAGAGATCTGGGTCAAGGCCCAGATTTGTCTCTGCAGTCGGGAGAGACGCGGCCAAGCCTGGGCCGCAGCTCCACAGCCAGTGGCCTCATTCTGAAAAGAAAGCCCAAAGCAGAACAGGTTCTGGAGAGAGAGAAAACTGTGACCAAGGCCATCACCATAAACTACAAACTTAAATTAACTTTCCTGATATTTCCGTTAACGTTCAAAAAGATTCCCCCATAGCTCGAGGCAGTCGGTACTTCTAAAGAGCCTCGAAGTCCTTTTAAGAGGTAAAGGCCCAGAGAAAGCAAGTGCTTGAAGTGACAATGTCCCAAGAACCTGGTTTCTAAGCTGCCTGATCTGATCGGATGACCAGCTGTGTGACCTTAGACACATTGCTTAACATCTCTGAACCTGAATGTCCCCATTTGTGACACAAAGCGAATTATAACTCATACCTTACAAGGCTTAAAGTTCACATAGCTCTGAGAGCTTCATGAGTTGCCAACACGTGCTAATGGGCGGCACTGTCCTGGTATTATTATCTGGCACATAATAAATGAGGTGGGAGGTGGCCATATACCCCTCTGTCGAGACAACTTGGTGAGCAGGTGACCGTTCATTTAGGCCAGAAATACTACCTCACTTCTTGCTTGCTTTTTTAAAAATTTTTTATTTTTATTTTATTTTTTAAACAAAGAAGGCGAAGCCAGGCGTGGTGGTGCAGGGTTGTAATCCCAGCATCTGGGAAGCTGAGGCAGGAGGATCACAAGTTCAAACTTACCCTGGATGACTTAGCAATTTAGTGAGACCTTGTCTCAAAGTCAAAAAGGGGAGGATGTGGGTGGGAGGTAGGTCAGTGAAAGCCCTGGGTTCAACCTCCAGTACCACAAAAGAAAAGAAAAAAGGTTAAACAACCTCTCACTAAGAGCCCTTCCCCCAACATGGTTTTATACACAGGCTCTGAGTTATTTCCGCTTCCCCGGACACCAGCCTCAGAGGATGCGCTGGCCTACCCACCCGCTGGCCCTCAGAGGTCACCGCGGCCTGGGCGAGGCGCCCCGGTGGGCCCCAAGCCAGAGATGCAGCAGGCAGCACCTCCCCGGCCCCCGGACAGGCTTGATTCCTGGGAGCAGTGGCTGGGGAGGCTGCACACCACGGCAGAACACTCAGCTCCTGCCCCTAGGGCCCGCGGATCCCGAGTTCGATGCTTCTGTATCCTCAGACTTTTTCAGAAGCTGCCCAACACGCTGTGCAAATAGCTCGGGTTTCGCATGGGAGCAAATCTCCCTGCTCTGTCTGCCCCCTCCCTCCGTTTTTAACAGATGAAGACATTAAAGCATGTCCCTGGGAGATGTTCCCAGCCCCGCTCACACCCCAAGGATAGGGTGCTGGGATTCTGCCAGCCCGAAACACCCGACCCTGGGGCTGGGAGGCCTAGAGTTCCAGAGAACAGAGCGGCTCGGATTTTACCCTGAACGCCGAGGCGGGTCGCGATGCTGCGTAGAGAGCACCATCTACTGGAAGAAGAAGGTAAGAGCAGCGGCACCTGCCAGCAGCCTCAGGAGAGAGACGGGAAAGGAAGCAGACAGGCCGGAGGGGAGAGAGGCCAGGAGGGAACCTGTCCAGCCCAGACAGCCCCGGGATGGGAAAGAGCCCAGGAGCAGGGGCCTGAGCCACTTAAGGCATCTAGATGAGAAGCTGCTAGTGCTGCGGGGTGGGGCGAGGGGCGGACGGGGAGGAGGGGCGGCAGGCTCGCGCCTGCTGAGCTGCTGGGCCAGCGTCTCGGAGACAAGCTGAGCGGCCAGCGGGCGCGGCACCTGCAGGTGCGGAGAGCCTTCTGTGTCCGGCCCTTTCCCTCCGCGGCACACCTGGCTTCCAGGCTCCCGCAGGGCCCGGGCCCTGGTTCTGCTGGCCGCCCCTCCCTCGTGCTCCAGGAGTGCCTTCTGCAGCGGGAGGACAGAAGGCCAGGGTTGTTTTACAGCCCTAGAAGCCCCAGGGAGCAAGACCGTGCCCTTTCTGCAGGTGAATAAACAGAGGCCTGGGCAGAGAAGGCAACCACGATCAGGCTGGACGGCCCCGCCGGCAGCTGGGACCTCAGCTCGGCGCTCCAGGCGCCGCGAGGCACCCACCGTGCACGTGGGCTCTGAGGTCTTCCCAGCGCAAAGTGCTCTTCAGTACCAGCTACACTGGCACCGTGGGGAGCAGAGTGTGTTTGAAGGCCAGGATTTTATTTGTCTGCCCTCCTATCCTCGATCTCTACAGTGTCCATCAAAATCAAAACCCAATAGAAAGGGCAACCGCTGCCCCTTTTTCTGCGTGGTAGGGACTTTTGCTCTTCGGAGCTCACTGTCCATGCCGGTAGGCATTTCTGTGTCCTCTCCCAGGCAGAAGGAATGTGTGACTCAGAGAAGTTGAGTAATTGCCCTGAGGTTGCCCAGCAGCAAGAGCAGAGTCTGTGCCTGGAGCTCCAGGAATCCTATCCCAGTGCTGCCCCCAGGGGCCGCACAGCGCCCTCAGCCCGGATCATCCTAAGGGCCCTCTGGGGATGCAGCCTCGCAGGACTGAAATGCTAAGAAGCCAAATCGTAAAACAGAGTCCAGCAGCCCAAGGGCGGGGTTATTATAGTCGTACGTTCACGAGCTCCAACAAAGAAGTAAGACAGGATGGGCTAATTCTAGCATCTGCAGAGACAGAGACAGAGACAGAGACAGAGACAGAGACAGAGACAGAGAGACAGAGAGAGACAGACTCACCATGAATTCCTCCAGACGCTGCCCCTTGAAACCTTCCCGTGATGAAATTAAAAGTGAGCCTTAAGTGATTTATTTTTTCAATCTGTGAATCCAAACAAATGATCTCCCTCCTAGGTACATCTATCATATGATCTCCTTCACAGCTGTGGAAAAATGCTATTAGTGCTTTCAAAGCAGTTTCATCACAGATTAAAGAAGCCCGGGGAAAAAAAAAAAAAAGTTGGCAGCCTGAGTCAGCCATATGCCTACTTGACCTAGGACCGTAAACCTGTTGTTCATTCCGGAGGGGGGGATTACAGCATTACTTTTTAGTAAATTGCTTTTCATATGGAAATTTCTTTTCACAGTAAAGATCTGTCTTTAATAGCATCATCTTAAAACCATGCCTATTTTTTTAATTCCCTGATCATGGACATATAGATTTTTATAGTGTCTGGGAGCATACATTAATGTTAATTTCACCACTCTCCTTTGTATTTTGTTAATGTCACAATCTGCTGTTAAACCTTGCCAAGTTTCTTAACTGTCATGTTAATTCCAAGACCTATCCTGCGCTCTTTGACATTTCAGGACAGAACAAGGCAGTAAAAATAGATTAGAAACAGCTTATAAGTATTATAAAAATCTAGAACTTTACAGATGGTGGAATTAGGTCTGCTGAATGGGAAATTTAGCTACTCTGAACACAATAATATTGGAAAAGGCTATTCGCTTCTAAGGTAAATATTTGGAAGGGGTTGCATAGTGGTGGTCGGAGAAGCACTAATAAGATACAGCAGAGTTATATTATTTTAAACAGCTCACTGGACGCCTAGGCTGTATTCTGCAGAGTTTTAGGTTTCAAAGGTTTTCTCCACCGGATAAAGGGCACATGGTAAGAGGTTGATTTTATTTGTGGTCAGTTCAAAGATCGCCCAAATGATTCCACTCAGAGAATTTCTCTGCGCTTTCCTAAGTCGACGCGGAGCGTTACTGTACTTCGATATTAAATGACACTATCACAGGCTAAGAAATTCGCGAGAAGGGACAGGAAATGAGACACTGTTTTCTTAAACTGATTGCCGGAGAATGCACACTAAGTGTTCGCTATCCATTTCAAAGGGCGCATGGGCTGATTTCAGGAAGTTTAAAATCAGCTCATGGAGAAGCAGGGTTAAACGTGCCCGTCTAAAGGGAAACTATTTCTTTAAAAAAAAAACACACAGAAGAAAGAAAGAAACTTTCCCCTTTTTCTGTTAGGAGGACTTATTATTTCCATCATCCTCGTTGAGTTGTTGATGAATACTTCACATCCTTTGCCAAGCCACGCCCTCATCTTTTCTGTAAGCTCTTTTCTCATTATTTGCTTCGTTCTTTTCCCACAGCCCCAACCGGCCGTCAGGGCGGCTTAAATACGACAGAATTAACACAGGGAAATGGCTTTCGGGTCCCAGTTGATGTCCTAATATGTTATGTTGAAATGATAATTGGTACACTCTTCATTGAAAAATAAGAGAGAAAAACTACTTTTCAGTCACCACAAGGTATTATCTTAGTTCATGTATTCAGAACTAACAGATACATTAATTTAAAAAAAAAACACCAAAACTATACCCCCATCTGCGGGAGAGACTGCAGTCCGCAATTCTTTTCAGCTGACATAATCCAGATTGATTCGTTCAGCAGATAAAATTCAGGCCACTTCTGCCCTTTATGGGAGCAACATAATACCAGTCTTTATTCAGTAACAATGTAACATAATGGGATCGGAATGTGCAAAATGACTGTTCTTAAATTACTGCGCCTCACAAGAACCCAACACAAGCTGGGGCTTAATGTAAAAAATCATTAGGCACAGATTACTAAAGTGCCCCTGCATTCAGGAGGTCAAACCGAGCCTGTTTATGGCATTTTTCAGGACAGAAACTCTTTGCTAATATCTTGATTATCGCTGTGTTCTGGGGGGGGGGGCAGCCCCCCTCAACAGGCCGCTTCCCTGGAGAGTCTGCTGTGAGAGGGTCTCAGGAGCGACCTCCACAAAATCTCCAACCGTTTTCAGACAGTTGACTACATCAGATAATTTCAGCTCAGAGCTGGCGATGAAACTAGGCTAATTTCAAACTCTTGGAGGGTTGGTTACCAGAACATAGAGGAGAAGATTTGGAAAATAAAGCAAGCTCAAAAACTCACCTCCCACCCCCACAGTACAGAGAGATGTCCCCGGGGCAAGCAGGATGTGAATTCACCTGGTCTTTTTTTGTTTGTTTGTTTGTTTCTATACAGGTAACCATATCATACATTTTTCTAAAATGTATGCCTCAGGTCCAGCTTTTCTCCAAATGTTATGAGCACTGTCAGTATTTCTGCGTGCCATTAATTATTTCTCCACAATATAATTTTATGGCTGCATGTTCTTTCCTGTGGAGGCACCTAATTTAACTTTATTCCTCTTTTTGAGTAGGTAGCTTGTTTTCCAAGTGTCCCCCAGTATAAAAGATGTATCAGTCAATATCCTCATGTAAAAATGTCCCCTCATAAGTCATACAATTGTCTTTGGATAAATTCCTAGAAGTGGGAATGCTAGGTGAAAGGACCTGAGCATTTTATACCTATGTGATACATTTTTCTTCTTTAGCTTTTAGAAATCTTAGATCCGTTGGTGGCCCCAGGGTGTGCAGGATTATGAATCTCTAGAGAAAGTTAAGACCCAGGACAGTAGCTTCCTCCTTTGCCCAAAAGACATAGGACAAAGGCTTCATGGACACGGTTTTGTACCTGCTGACCATATCGCCCAAGGATATTCTGCCCACCATTCAGTGCTACACACTCGCACAGAAATCCACCACCAAGAGGAAGATTAAATTAAGAAAAGTGGCCAGAGGTTGCCCACGAGAATCCCAGAGAAGGACAGCAGCACAAAACAGAGCAGAAAAAATGTTCCCTGCACTGAAGTGATTTTTTTTCTTTCTTTTTTTTTTTTTTTGGTTTCAACTTGCGAGTCCAAGCTTCATGCAATTTAATTTTTGAATTTGAGAGCATTGCCGGCCTCTTATCTTGTTTAAATAGAAGAGTTCCAAAATGTGAATCACCGAATCATCGGGGGGGGGGGCCTCGGAGAGGATGCAGTTACTCTTCGGAACACTGGGCGCACGTCTGGAGTGGGGCCTGGCTTCGGTCAATGTTTGCACTGCATGCAGCCAGCACCGTGGGTGTGTGCACAAGCCGGCGGCATGCACGTACGAGGCGGGGATTTTGTGTGCGCGTATGCACACTCGTGCACGTAAATATATTTATCTCCAAAATGAACATGGCCATTGCAGTCTCACCATGGAGGCTCACGCCATCTAAAATATTTGCATGAGATTACCGGCTCTGCTGTCTGTCAGGACAGCACAAATCCAATACTCAGGCCATATGGCCTTGAAACTTGCAATCGATAGGAACCTTTTAAAGCCGCCGCTTCAAAAAGTTGTATCAAATATATTTTCGATGAGAAGAAGGTTAATTGAATAATTGATTACTCGGTAACAATTAAGTGCTCTTCAGATATCTTCGGGAAACGGTGAAATATAATGGTGCTAGATATTTATTAGTTTATCAGCTATTACTGCATTATATATTTATTTTTAGGCCCCCAAGTCAATGCCTTTCATTTATGTATTTTATTGTACGTTTTAAGGTCAGAATCCCCAGGGTGAAATGATACGTGTATTTTTTGCAGGAAGATGGCGGGACGGAAAGAAACCAATAGGAACTTGTGTTCACCGTCACAGCGTTTCCCGTGAGAAACTGTTAGCGGCGGCACCCAAGGAAAATGGTGAAGCAGCCCTTTTAGGAAGGTCGACACTCCCACCTGAAGTCACTCTCGCGAGGCAAGTGGGGCACTGGGACCGCATCCTGCCGTGGCTCTGGAAGTATTGTGTCAAGAGGCCTTCCCTCTTCAGAAGTAACCAGATCCTAGGTCTCTAGGGCGAAAACCATGATCCTGTCTCCCGGGGAGCTGGGAGGGACCAGTCTGTCACTACCATTGCTTAACAGATCCCTAAGCTGTGTCATTTATGCTATTTTCAAAGGAGGCATGGATGGGGCTTTCTGAAATTACTGATGATCTGTCAGCTAGCTAGCAAATGGGATCACACACATGTGCACGTGCGCACACACACACACACACACACACACACACATCTGAGTCCAAGGCGGTAGAGGCCAGGACCGGTTCTGATTCAGTTCTGCAGAAAGACCATGCTAAGCGCTCACTGCAGACCCTATTTCCACGCATCACCACCAGCCTGACCCAGGGCTCAGAGAAGCTCATCCAGTAGAAACAACCCCCACGACGACGGGAAGGTCAGCTTTACCAGCACAAGACTTCCACATCCAACACAGAAACACCCAAGACATGACTGACCCTCCAGACACAAGAGACCTAAATATAAAGGAAAACTAGTGCTTCCTTAAGTGCCTATGACAAGGACAAGTGTTCAGGATGTCCTGTGTCTCTCCATTTTTCCACTCATCAAAGGGGCAGGTACCAAGATCTGGGGATGATACTACCCAGGTGAGAAAGGGGATTAATAAGATGTAGATAGTCTCTGCTGGAGTTTCCAGTGTGGTGAGAGAGTCAGATTTTTTAAGATGTTAAGTAGAACAAATACAGTTTTTGAATTTCTAAGAATTCAGTAAGTAAAGGAAGGAGACAGGAGATAACAGAGTGGTAAGTCATTTTTTAGTAGATGGTCAGGAATGACCTCTCTGAGGATATACTATTTCAAGTGAGACCCAGTGAATTAATAGCAACCATGAAAAACCACTCACATACAAGTGTGTGTGTGTGTGTCTGTGTGTGTGTGTGTGTGTGTTTGGGGGGGGAAAGGAGAACTTGCCATTCATTTCCAAAGTGGGGACTACATAGTCAAGGACCCAGAGGTATCATCAAAGCGCTGGATGTTGCTAAAGATCCAGAGAAGATGTGCATGGAATAGAATATGATACAAGGTTGGAAGGTGACCAGCAACCATTCTGGGCTTTGTGACCAAGCAGAGGGTGGATTTTACTCAAAAGGGACAGAAAGCCCTTTTGGATGGGACAGCGGTAAGCAGGGTGGCATAGGATCTGGTTTTCCTTGTTAGTTGTTTGCTGTAGCTGAAGGGTATAAAAAAGACTTCTTGAACTAACTGGTGGATCAGCTAAAAATAATCCAGTAAGAAGTGACGATCACTCACACTAACTGGGTGAAGACAGGGGGGAGGGGAAATTCTCGATGCCTTTGGATTAGATGAGGTGCTGCAGCCATAGAGGGTTTCGGTGGTGAAGGGATGATGATGCGAGATCTAAGTGGAGGGAGAAGAGACTCCAGACCAGAGAACAGGCTGACAGCCCACATCGGAAACTCATCCAAGGAAGAAAGGAGTGACACCCACGAGGAAGGCTGAGGTCTCCCACAGATGGTGCAGAAGAGGTAGGGCTGAGTCCTGAGGAGCTAAGGAAGGCAATGGGTGGAAGGAAACATAGAAGAGAGATCAAGGGAGAAGAGCGAGGGAATCAGAAACAAGACAAGAGAGAAAGAGCAACTTCACAGCAGCCAAGAGGGCGGTGTCTTAGCAGGGGCTCCGTGCTCCACCCTCCCTTGGGTGCTGCTGCTTCCGTAATGGCCTTCCGGGGCCTTATTGCCTTTAGACTCTGGGACTGAGGAGTGACGAGCTTTGTTCTCATAGGTGTTTTATGAGACACGAAAACTAAAGCACAAGTGCGATCTCAAATCAAGCCATATGCCCATCTCTCGAATCTTCCCTTCGATTTCCACGGTTCCAGCAGAGTAAAAACATCACCACAAGGACTTCCAAGAACACGGGGCCTGGATGATGCTCCCTCAGTGGCCCTGTGCTTTCCACTGTGTCAAGGGTGAAGCAGGATTTACATTGTGCATCCTAAGAGAATGACAGGCAGCCCGGTCCGGGGATGCAGCTGAGGAAGACAGGAGATGTCACAGACCAGAGAGCAGATGTATTATCGCGCTCCTGTTAAGACAGAGGTGACATCCTCAGTCTCCAGAGCATGAGCTGCAGAGGGGCTAACCTTACCGTCCCCGTTGTACACACAATAATACTGACAGCCCACAGCTCCGCCAGCGTCACCGTAGGGGGCACTGGGAGACAGTGACATGTCTCAGCGGGGCTGTTGCGAGAAGGACCACAGTGCTCCAGCAAAGAGGAGAACAAAAGCACATCAGTGTTTTAATATTGTTTTAGTGTGATTTAAGAAATGCCAAATTAATTTATTTTCTTACGCTAGACAATAGTCCACCCCTGCCATGTTGTAATACGTGCTCAGAAGAGCAGTCTGATAAAATTCATTACAAAAGAATTAAATCCATCACGGAAAACAGAGTCATTTCATTTCAAGTAGCTCCCATTTTAGAAGACCATGCAGTTGTCTCTGAGTAGCCCCAAGGATGATGTTGGAGAAGGAACAGGGGGGTATAGGGGGGGCCCTCTCCATCTTGGGTGCTCTTCCCAGCTTCTCCAACTTTGCTTCCCCTCTCCGATGTTTGTTTTGCCTTTCCATTCAAGATCTCAGAGAGCAGTGCTGTTTATACACCATGTTCCTTTGCACCAAGTAGCCTGCAAAGCCCTTTCAGGTAAAGGCTGAAGTCACCCCTAGTTTCTCCGGCTCAGCCCTGACCTCCTACCAGAACATCACCTCCCCATACTTCTCAGCGCCATGGATTCTCTCTAGTGAGTGCCAGCACATGAGTACCATTTTCTTTTATTACAACATGGAATAGGTTCCCTTGCCTCTTATTCACAAACAGAAATGAGCACAAACTTCTGAGAAGATGCTCAAGCAGATGCACACCTCTTGCTGTCAACTGGCTGTCCCCACGTGCCCATTCAAGAATATTTAAAAAGCTAATCACAACACTCTCCTCTGCTTATCCATGGCGACCCTCACTGGCAGTCAGCTATGGTAAACAAATACCAAGTGGAAAATTCCAGAAATAAGCAACTAGTGAGTTTTAAATAATTCTCACTAGAGGATACTCTTCCATTTCATTATTAGTTGTTGTTGACGATTTCTTTCAGTGCCTGACTTATAAATTAAACTTTATTTTAAGTGTGTCTGGAATGGGAAAAACAGCATACATAGGCTTGGTATTACCTTTTCGAACATATCTGGGAGAATGAAACTGCAGCATACATGACCTATTCAATAATGGTTTTACTCCATCTTATAAATAGAAGAAAAAGCAGATGTTTTAATTGATATGAGTTTTATTTGACCAGAAACAAGATGCTGAGAGCTGCTGAATTAGGTGTCCCACGTGAGCCCTTCTGTGTCTGAGGTTCTCAGTGCTAATATACTGAAACCAGAGCAAGAGTGGCAAGAGACACTGCCAGGAACCTGGGGCCAACCCTGTTCGGCCCGCAGGTGATGGCTGGAGAGAACTGGCAGCAACAGGACCCTCCCTTTAACCAGCATCCTGCAGAAACAATTTCTGAAATGTTAGCCCTGAATTCTGCTTGGGGATAAAATGCCGACGCTCTAAACCCAGAGTCTTTGCCCAGCACTGTGGGCCAGCACAGCTGACACACATCAGAGGCACCTGCTCGGAGCCAGCAGCCCCTGCTTCAAGGCCACTGGCGCATCCACCACAGCCTCGTGGAGCCCTGGACTCCTGGTCTTGCAGAGAAAACTACGGCTTACTCAGCCGCGGTACAGCACTGTGACCTATTATTGCAACCACTTCCTGTTTGAGGAAGCGGAAGCCAACATGGCCACTGCCCAGGAGGCAGGATGACCCTGTGATTTCATTTTCATTTCAGTGGCAATCATGGGAAGCCCTTGTGGACAAAGGATTCCAGTTTTTGTCTTTGGCAGCCACGCAGGTGGACTCTGCCTGTGAAGTTTCTGTTGCCACATCAAACCCCAACACAACCCGTTGGTGTCCAGGAGGGACTGGGGAGGCGGCAGACAGGTGGGAAAAGGAATGAGAAGTGAAAAGGACTGAGAGGAAATCAGATTAGAGCTGCACTTTTTTTTTCCCTAAGAACTAGAGAGCGTTCAGATTTGGTTCCAACTCCTCCAACTACTCACCTAGGAGGTGAATGACTAGGCAGCCCACAGGCCACACCTCTGCCAGTTGGTGTGCGGGGATGTCAATCACAGCGAGGGGCGGGTCCCAGACCTTCAACGACCCGGGAGTTCAGTCCAGCAGTGTGACTCGCTGGTGAGAAAGAGATCCCTGGGCGGCTACTGCGCTGCCGGAGGCAGAGCTGAAGCCCTGGGCATGCTCTGGCTCCGGGGAGGGTGACTCCTCCCTCCGGGAAACTCAGAGGCCCCGCAGTGGCCGGGCAGCCCAGTCCTCGACGCTGCCCGTGCTCAGCAGGTCCGCCCCGTCCTCTGGACCTCTAACCCCCACGCAGACAGTCCTCTGTGAGAGAGGCAGGCGGACAGGACTTCTGTGCGCGGGACAGAGTCGCTTCCCCAAGGACGGCAGCCCCCGGGCTCCCCGCTTCTGTCACCGACCCGGGGGATCTGTGGTGCTTTTTCTAGAGGACTGGACTTGTTAGCGAAACGCTCACAGTTGTAAGCGGCTTGCGGCTCGTGAACGGTAAGAGCGGAAGTATGTTATGGGCCAAATGAGACACATGTGTGAGCGGGAACCAGCCGGCAGCCCCTCTTAAAGTTCCAGGGACCCTCTCGAGCCCCGCCCCCGCCCGCGGCCGCGTCTCACCTGCCATTCTCCCTGTAACCTGTGCTCGGCCCACGGGAGCCCAGCGTGGGAGGGGGCGGGGCGCAGCGCACCCTCAGACCGGCGGCATCCGGACCCGCCACGCTCCTTTGCACAGGAGTCCCCGGGGAACCCCTGTTTCTGGGCAGGAAGGGCCACAGTGCCTCTCCTCCTTCAGCGGACGCAGAGGCCTCCACGCAGCCCCTCCCTTCGTGCCTGGTCCTGTCCACGGGCCTCGTGCGACTAGACCATCACCGCTCAGATACGGAAGCGGGGCTGGGAGCAATGCCCCGTGACCGCTCTGCTCCCCGCCTTCCCGCGGCTGCTCCCACCACCCAGGCGAAGGGCAGCGCTGGGTTTCCAGAATAGCCCCCTGGGCTCCCACCACTGGGGACTTGCCACCTGTGGGGAGAGGGCTGACCCCTGACCCCGGAGTAGAGGTCAAGCGGCCCCAACAACGCCACTCAACTCAAATCACCAGGCTGAGCACCCCAGGAAAAGTTTCCTTCGAGATCAGCCTTCTGATAAAATAAGAAGTTTCCTGCCATTGACTCCGGACTCCTTAGAAAGCAGACGTGACACAGTAAAGGGGAAAAAATATATATTCATCTTTCGTGGGGAGTCAAACACATCCTGGGCTTTTTGTGCCTGGGAAAAAGCACTTCTGGAAGGCTGAGGCAGGAGGATTGCAAGCTTGAGTCCAGCCAGTGAGCTGAGCTTACACCTGCAACCAGCGAGCAGCAGCCTGGTTGGTTTCCAGGCATGTCAATCACAGCAAGGGGCGGTTCCCAGACCTTCAAGGAACTGAGAGTTCACTTCTAACTTGACAACTTAGCAATAACTTATCTAAATAAATGTTGTTGTTGTTGTTGTTTTTAAAATAAGAACTGGTTACACGTATTTAAGTGCAGTATATATTAAGCTTAGTGTAAAAGGCCTGGATTCAGTTCCCAATACCAAACTAAGAGACAGAGATGGGAGGGGGAGTGGAAAGAGGGAGGGAGAAAAGAGAGAAAGAGATGAGGAGGAGCGGAGAGGAAAAAGGGGTAGGGGAAGGAAAGGAAGGGAAAAAGAAGAAAGGAGAAGAGAGGAGAAGAAAAAGCATCTACCACGGCCTAAGAGCTGCAGAAACTGGGCCTGCTCTTCAGTTTTGCTTCCCCGACTCTCCCTAAATCCCCAGGCCTCGTCAGCAGAGACGTATCACTCGATAATTACAGCACACCCAGCTTTGGGGGCATTTCCCTTCCATTCACGACATTTACTGTGTTGGTCTGAGCATAAATACAATTAGATTTGAGAGTTCTATTACAAAAGCCAATAAAGCGGGCCTCAGTAGAGATTCTAAAATTACTTAACTTTTCTTTAGAAAAATATTAAAACAGTATTATCACATCAATGAGAAGAAAAGACAGGAAGATAATAAAGTTATGTTAAACCTCCCTGTATTTACTCATGTGTGAAACAGTTATGTCTGGTCACATAATTGCAATGGTTCTGAGAAATATTTCATATTTTATAATGAACATTAAAAGAGTTTGTGGATCATTACTTTATATGAGTTCCAAAGTTATTACATAAAACCCAATAGGAATGGTTATAAATTATCAGATCCTCCAGCCTGGCCTTGGTAAACATAACATGAAGATGGAGACATTAGGTAGTCAAGATTCGTGAGAAGAGGTAAAATTCTCCCTGCATGTTAAGGGGAAGAGAAGGCCAGAGTACTTGTAACCAGCTCTTAACATTTTTGTTTCTGTTTCAAAGAAATCCTTTTGAGCCACTCGCTTAAGCCACACACACAAAAAGCTTCCTTTAGAACAAAAGAGAACTCGCTTTCAGACTCTGGCCTCCTCTTTCCATCTTGCATTATCCTATCTGTGGCCTTGAGGTCATTGCAAAATTCTTGAACTTTTCAACACAGCGTGCGTTGAAAATACTGTACTTAGCAGGCTCATCTGATCACCAGCAATTATTTATTTTCAAAAGGAGATTCCGGTCTTTGAAATTTGAAAATACAGCATCTTTGCAGAAACTGAAGAACTGATAGCATTTTCTAAGGAATTTTTCTTTTCTGGCCTGAAAAATAGGTTGGCAGGGAGTGCTTTGATTAAAAACGACTGTTTGAGAATCACACTTAAGAGTAGAACGGGTACAACTCTATTTACTTGTGTTTATTCTCTTTTTTTGTTTGTTAACCATGGAATTATATTTTGTTCTGAAAAATCACACCTGCAGCTTCCTTTGACCTCCGGCTTGTCGCTGGTGAAAGAGCTGAGTATCAGGAAGACAGCAGCCAATGACAACAACAAAGACAGAAAGGCAAAGTGAGATCCTCCAGTCAGTATCTCAGAGCTGTAGCCCCAAACTTGTTCTCCAGAGTGACTATGAATCGGGGTGCTCCTGGGTGACTCATGGACGACAGCATTCGTGAGCTGGTTCATCAAACGCGGGCACCTCCCTCTCCTACGTCCAATCGGTGCTGATCACTGTATCGCCAAGTACAAGTAGGCACCAGCTCTTTGACACATGGGTGGGCCTGTACCTGCCAGCTCCCCACTTTACTCTGGGTTCCCCCCTTGACACAGACCAGCTGCTGGGGAGGTTTTTCTCAGCAAGCAGATGTCTTTTGGAGAATTTAAAGCTCTGAGTTGGAGGCCAGATTCTGACTGTACTTTGAATTATGTCTGCCTGGATCATTATGCAGTCATTCACATATATTTTAGACATCAATATTGTCTGGAAATATTCTCCAGTTCTCAATGCTATTTATATGCTTCGATTCTCCTCTTTGCTTCTGCTCTGACGGTATGCTTCCGCTTCCCAGAGCCACTGACTGCTTGCAGATCGTTTAAATAAAAATATTTTTATTGGGAAAGGGTTTGCCACTTTATTCCAAATGATTTCTCTCTGAATTAAACTGAAACCAACCCTCGTGGGGAGGTCTATCAACCTCCGTAACCCACCTGGATAGAGAATTTACCAGTGTCATTATTTTTAAGGTAAAACAAACCCATCTATTGTCTCCTTCCACAGACAGCAAGTTTTATCAACAACTGTATTTACAAAAATTTACAAAGAGGCCAATTTACAATGTGGGAAGAAAAAAAGATCTCTTCTTTTTTTTTTTTTTTTTTGCCTAAAATGCTCATCCAGCTACAATCTGAGATTTTGATATAATGTGAGTCTACAGGTGAAAAAGGAAAAAAAAACTCAAGTGAATTATGAGAGATGGAAGCAGAGATAGTCTCAAAATGTACATGGTAACAGGAGGCAGGTGGAAATCTTTCAGGTTTTTCAGTGAATTTAGCATCAGGCTAAGTTGAGGAAACCTTCGTGGGATTCTCAGAACTTCACCTTGTAACTCACGCCTAGCAAATAAGTTCAACGCCTGTCTTCTGACTTTCCAACAAGCTCAGGGCTTAATCCAATGGGCCAACGCTAATCTATCCATCACCCCGGCCCCGTTAGCAGAGGCAAGTATTCTCGGGTCGGCCTCTAGGTGGTGCTAACACTGCGTGGCTCCAGCTTTTCGGCACAATGAAAACATTAATTTGCTATGAGATAATTTTTGACGTAAATGTAAAATGGTGCCCATTCGAACTCAGTAATGAAGCATGGTGCATTCTGCAGCTCCTAATTTGACTAGTTAAATGACTCCATTACGTGTCTAACAGACAGAAGCAAATAATTTCTGGTCAGTTGATGTTCACTTATCCGTATCATTTTGCCCTGAAAATAAAGTCTCTAATCTACAATTCCTTTGTCTTAGTTTTTCTTTTTTTCTTTTTTTAGGTTAAGATTCTTAAACCAAATATATTTAAA
Organism: Thryonomys swinderianus; assembly: GCA_004025085.1. NCBI lineage: Eukaryota > Metazoa > Chordata > Mammalia > Rodentia > Thryonomyidae > Thryonomys > Thryonomys swinderianus. The sequence continues at coordinate 33,637 of PVIC010004147.1, forward strand.
TAATTCGGATTAAACCAGCACAAACAATCAAAATGTCAGCAAGCGCAGGCAAACCAAATACATATAATAGAGGAGGCAGAAAACTGGAAACCCCTCCTGAATTGTCCAACCTTGGCCGCTGTCACCGGAAGTTAGGGGTCAGGATGGGTCTAAGGTTTCCAAAGAACAAGGGTCCATCTTATGAGTCTATTGTCTTCCTGTGGTCAAAAAGAAAAAGAAGAAAGAAAAAAGAAAGCAGCTGCCTGTTTTCATCCTTTTTTTTTTTTTAACTTTGCCACATAACTTTGAGGATGTTTGGGAAATTTTCAGCAGGATGCATCGCACTATAGCAAAAAAAAATGCTGCTTTAATAAATATCAAGTGATGAATAATTTTGCCCAAAGGGGGAAAAATGGTTAATATTGAATCTTAATGTTCCTCATCTAAATGCTTTTTTCTTCCTGCTAAAAACAAGTTTGGAATTAAAGCGTATCAGTTTACACATATTGCATACATATTAGTGAGACACAGCTGTGTATGCCCCCCTCTTAAGAGCTATATGATTAAGTTATGGGATATCATATAATCCAAACTCGGTTTCTATTGGTCACCTTTCACAGACAAAAGCTTTTTAGTTTTAGGTCTATTAAATGACAGAATGTCCGATTCTGTAAATGTGCAAGTCATTATTATGAAGCACCTGTGACTCTTCTTTGGGCTCGCGATGGCGTCCCACAAATTGCTTTTGCAACAACACCGGGGGCTGATGGAGCGGTCTGTCTGGGCAGCTGTTGGGTGTTCCGTTCAGGATCCGGACCCTGGGACTGAGTGCCAGGATCCTGGTGACCTCTGGAATAACGAACCCCAGGTGTCTCGTCACACGGCCCTGAAGTTAAGGGACAGTGGCCTCTTCCACGGTGGCAGAAATGCCAGGGAAGCAGCCCCCGGAGCTCAGAGAGAGACAGAGCTCTCTGTCCTCCACAGCCTCCGTCGCCTTCTCTAGATCATTCTACCCACGAGGTCTGCGCGAAGCACTCACTTTTAAAGAAGACAACATGAGAACTGCAAAGAGCCAGTTTAAACGGTGTTCCCTTTTCCCCAAAGTGATGTGCTATTTGACCCAATTAAACATACTTTCAAGAAACCAACCCAAGTTTGTATAGACACTGCCTTTAGGAAGCTTTTAAAAATTTCAAATCCCTCCGTGTGTGGGTGCGCGAATTTCAGCCATCTCCATGTTAGGGATCAGGACAGAGAACACAGACTGTGTGTCTTTTGATGTGAAACGATGTCACAAGGACTGTTTATGACTCAGACTTGGTCGAGATTTTTGGCTGATGTCGTTTCCCCCACTGGGGGCGCGGGGTGGAGATGTCCCTTCCATAAGCGGTGGGGGCGGGTGGGGGTGGTGGGCCTCGCACCTTCTGCAGCCTCCGCTGACAGCCCAGCGGGCCCAGGGGCAGCCTGGGCACCGGCTTTTTAGTAGTATGTAGGTCACTCAGGTGGCCCGTGGGCTTCTAGGAAGGATTTGGGCTTTTGATCTCGTGTAGAATTTACAGCCCAAGAGAGCGATGTTTCCACACACAGTTCTTTGTGGGTTGTGTGTTCTGGAAAAGAAAAAGAGCTCAAGCCAGGAAGGAACCGCTTCCATGGAGGTTCCATGAGCCTGGGCTCAAGGGCTCAGAACCACCCTGCGCCCGCCCTCCTGATGGGGGCGCCAGCGGCTGCTGGCACTGGGCGCCTTCCTGGGGCAGCCTCTCATCTGTGTCGGGGAGCGGAGGGAGGCTAGTTCCATCGGAGGCTGTGCCCACAAGCCTGCCCGGAGGTGAGAGAGCCACAGGAGAACGGAACTACATCCATCAGGCGCACAGCAAAATCAGAGGCACCGCGTCAAATGAAAGCAGAGAACTTCCAGGCTGAAGCTGACTTCAGATGAAAGACTCCCCAAACGACACGTGGGAAGAAACTTCACAGCTCCCTCCAACCGGGCCGCCCAGGCGGCCCCTCCTCGGAAGGGTTGTCAGGGAGACCCGAGGGCGTCGTGTGAACAGACTGCCCCCCTCCGGGGTCAGCCTTCCCTGCCCTGAATAGCGGCCCTTGGGAAGGAAACGCCAGCTTCCAAACTGGGCTTAGTGAGGTGGTGGCGGAACCTGGGTTCATGATGCTTTTCCTTAAAGTACAAAGAGGCAGAGAGCCTGGTTTATTGGAATGAGGGGTGATGAGTGCTAAATAAAAATGAAAAATAAATTATTTGCCTTCCTATCCATAAAGGGAAGATGAGAACAGATGCCAGCCGCAGACAAGAATTTCCCAAGGAGAAGGAAATATTTCCGAAGGAAATCAGCGTCGTAGCAGAACAGGTGAGAAAGAAATTAGAGTATCTGAGGGCTGATAACTCTGAGGGCAGATGGGAACCATCTTAGGCTGTGCAAGAGGAGGCGTGGAAATGAGGGACCGATTAGCAAATGCCTTTTACAAATATCCCGGGAAACTGGAGGAGCACTGGTGGACGGAGCCCTTATGCAACACCTATATTTAATAACGACTCTGAGGGAGATCAAGGAAATTAAACACCAGTAAGCTCGAGCCGAGCAGTGGGGAAGATATTGGAAACACTAATCAGGGACAAAATAGGGAAAGTTATGATTTAATTAAAGATATTCAGCATGGATTCACAAAAGGGAGATCATACGTAACAAAACTAATAGAATATTTTGAAAAAGTAACAAAAAGGAATTGAAGGGGGAAACCAGGAGTATAATTTACTGGGACTTTAAGAAAGCTTTTGACGCACTGTCTCACAAAAGGCTAATCTCCAGCGGTGGGGAGTTTGGGTGTGAGTGTACTGGGGGGTGGAGAATGAATGAAGAATTGTCTGGACCCAGAGTCCTTGTGAGCCTTACTATGAAGAGATTAGGGAACAGGGAGGGGCCTGGCTGCTGGAATTTCTGAGATCTAGAGGTTTTTTTTTAATGAATTTTTTTAAAACAGCATTTCTGCAGCTTTGCTTAGAAAATGTGCCCAGGCATGATGAAATTCTCTGGCAGGTATAACACTGAGGGCAGGTGTCAGTTAATGCCCTGAGGACAGTGCCACTGGGGAGAGTTTGTTTTTTGTTTCCTTTTTTTTTTTCAATTTGATGGCTCTTTGACTGTTGTTAAAATACAACAGACTATTTGTAGCCTTATGGGGTAGGGGGCAGAGCCACTAATTGCCACAGGAATAATTAACACAAGTAAAGGTGGGGGGGGGTACAAATAGCAGCGCTTTATGATCTAAGCAGATCAAGTTCCACAGCAGGGACCACTGATGGGCATGGCCACACAGTCACATGCTCACATGGACACCTTTATACGGAAGCACTCCTCCACGGACACTTCCACAGATTATATGGGGTCACTCACAGACACACCCTGATGGCTTTCAGAGGTGCACACCTCTGATATCGTGCAGCCACATGCACACCTTCATCAAAATATTCTCATATTTGCATGCCACAGACCTGTGTATATGCAGAGTTGTGAATATGTGTGTACAAGGTTGTGGCTCTTTCCCCAGAAACTGCTCTCCAGCGGTGGTGGTGGAAATGACACATGCAAAGGTATGACAATATAGTATTTCCCGTGAGGAAATACTGGGGTCCACATAAGCAGGGGAAAAGGCTCGCCTTGGTCATATAATAGTCATAATAGATGCCACAGGAATGAAAGAGGAGGCAGAGGCAAAGGAACCAAGAGACATAAAAAGACCTTTGTTACTACGAGCCAAGCCAGGTCTGAATACAGTACCTTCTCTGAAAAAAAAAAAAATCATGGTATAAACACCCCAGTGGAGCCCGATCTTCATGCTTGGGGATAGATCTACAGATGTGGCAGCAGGAGCCTGAAGACCACACCGATCTAGACTTAGGCCTGGTCTCCTCAGACAACTAACTGCCCAAAGCCAATCAAGGTAAAAATCTAGTTGGGCAAAGACATGGAGAACCCTCCCAAAATACCGAGTTGGTATTCAGCCAGCAAATGGCTATGCATTCTTGGGACAGATGAGCTACACTCAGGGTCACAGTGATGATGATGGAACATACTGTATCAGGGGACCATCCCATGGTTCAGGGTCACACTTGTCACCCAAAAGGGACGTGGGCACCCATGGCCAACTCCATCCTTTGAGCCGGCACTCCCATCCCCTTGTTGCTGATGAAGAAGCCTATGCAGATGATACAGATACAGACATAGCTTCTAAAATATGAGTATTAGAATAACTTGAACTTCATTTACCTTTTACACCATTCATTAATATTAAAATGGAAGTTGGATGGCATCCATATTTAAAAGGTCATTTAAGATGAAAAGTTGCAAAAAGAATGTCTATATGTCTTCCTTATTAATAATATCAGGAGCCTTGTCCCAATGGTCGTCTCTCCCTCATCCACCCAACACAAAGGCCAAGATATTCATCTAAAATTTCACACACACACATATAAGTATTTATGTATATGAATAAATGCACCCCAACCTCTTTCTTCACTTTTCTAATTTTGAATCTGGTGATGTATAAACCCAACAGTTATGAATCAATACAAGAGACTACACTGAAAGGATGAAAAGTAGAAGAAACCCTTAGAAGATGAGAAGAGAGAAATGGCTATGCAGAGTAGATCTGCCTTTGGACAGCAGACCTCCTCTTCCGACATCTCCCAGAGAAGAGCAAAGCGGAAGAGCGCTTTTCACACCGGTGAAGTTAAAACACAGGATGCCCTCAACTCCTACCGTTTCCTACCTTCGTTTTTGAAGCACTTACCATCCTAGGGATGATTTTTAAGCAAGATGCTTTATGACAGAGACAAACAAACAAACAAACAAACCCCTTTGTCTTTCAGCTTGGTCCAGTCTATGATTTCCCTCCAACATTTCATTCAAATAAAATTTAGGAATTTCTACTTTTTCTTTCAAAGCAAAAAAAAAAAAAAAAAAAAATTCAATATCCTGAAGTTAACTCAAGTATAGTTCAAAGGAACTCTACTAAGATGAACAAGTGGGCTAACTGGGGAAATTCTGAACCCCCTCTAAGTCCCCATTTTCTACCCAAACCTCCCCTGATTAAACATAAAATATAAATGTGACTCACCCTTCCCCTCCCAGAGGGGTTGCTCCCACAAACCCTGTCCCCCGCAACGTGCTGTGATCTTACCTGCACAGCGCCGAGTCAAACAAAGTTTGGCAAAGGAAAATGAAGGGTTAAAAAGTACCTGTCAGGAACGTCCCTTGAAATCAGTATTTGGAAATCATCTGTCAGTAAGACAAAATTAATGACTACATGTAAAATGAAGAAATCAATGTAACTTCAACACTGTATAAATGGTATAAAAGTTTAGGACAACTTGATTGTTAAATAATTACGGATACACCTGTGAATTTTTAACAAGCCCCAGCAGAGACATGTGTGACTTAACGGGACTCTTTCTGAATCTTCCCAAAGTGAAGAGTGGGTCCCAGGGCATCCTCCATTTCCAATTAAGTTGGAGGACTTAGCCAATCCCCCAGCAATTACAGCAACTTGCCAAGTTCAGTGATATTTTAGCAGTCTTCAGCACCAAGCCTTGAACCAAGACCCAGTATCAGTTGGAAGGTTAGATTCACGAACTCCAAAGGAGGGGAAGCACCCTCCTGCCACAGTATTCGCCCCCAAACTTGGGAAATTATGCTACCCAGACTCACTATTACATTCATTTATGCAAAGATGTCTTATGAAACCAAACCAGCCATTCTAAACTCTAAACACTGCCGTGATTTAAGGTGTGGCTTGCAGTCCACTGAGTTTCTGAAGCCAGTTTAGAAAAGAGAATGATGTGAAAGGGTGAAAGGAAATCCCCAAGGTGAGGCTATCGCACACTGTGGTCCTCAGCCATGTCCCCCAGGAGCTGGGCTGTCGCCCTCCAGCCAGCCTCTTGCATTCAGAGCTCAGGACAAAGAGACCAAGTCATCTGAGACTTGATCCGCCACGTAAGGACTCAAAAGAAGGCATCAGCTGACGCATCCATCTCACCCGCAGAGACAGACCCCAGGGGGATACAGTGGCACAGTGCTCTCCCCCTTCTCAGTGAGATCCTATCTCCTGCTGGAGCTGGAGAGACAGTGCAATGCCTCAAAGTTCCCGTCCCATCCGACACCTCAGCTCTCTCTCTTTAAAGACAGCACACAGCTCTCACAGCTTGAGTTTTCTCAAGTCTCCTTGACCTTCTGCCTTCTAACCAACCCAGCATCAAAGGCTCCGCCAAACCCTACACTGAACCTGCGGGTCTTGGAGGCCCCATCCCATCCCTGGGCTCCACCCTAGAAGGGAAATGCCATTAACTGTCATCCAGAGGTCGAAGGTACCCCTGGAAAGAGGACTGAATAGAACTTCCTCCCAGCAAGACCCCCAAACTCCATGGTTGATATGGATCCCAAGTGCCCTCCAGTTGTACTTTGAAAAAAATATATACAAAAAAATTTTTTTAAATTTACAATATACAATTTGTAAAATTAAGGAGCTGAAGATTACTTAGGAAAGGAAGATTTGCAATGCAAACGAACTTTCTGATTTATAGAGTCACGACGGGGTTCCTTACATGAGTCAGTCTAAAATGAGATCCAGCTTGCAGCGCATCTAAAATAGGATTCAGATGCCACAGTTCAGTCCATACACCCTCCCCATGAAAGCCCCCATCCAGACTGCTGGTGAAAAGAGCGAGATGTAATAAGTGCACCATCAATTTCATCCCCTGGGATTCTTCAACGTACAATGTTATCTTTAGCCTTTGGCCATCAGGACCCCTTCCCATTCACAACTTACTCCTAATACAACCCACTTAACTGAGGGTCTTCTGTGTTCATGACCTCTGGGCAGGAGATGAATCTCAGCCAGTGGTGTTGCCTAATTCCTTCCAGGCTTCATAGCTGAGAACGTGTAAGAAGTGATTTCTCATTGGAGAAGTGAAGCTAAAGCTTTACATTTGGTTAAGGGGAACATAAGGACACCATTCCTTTGGTATCGTAAAAGAGTGAGGTGTTTCAGTGAACTTCCTTTTACTTTTTGATAGAGTAATGCCATTTCTGATTGTCTGTTCTAGAAACATATTCTAAAGTATATGGACAGAGAGGGACTGAGATGAGGTACTTCTAAAATCAAAGATTTTTTTACATTAATTTGGTAAAAAATGAAAAATTGGAAATAAATATGCAACAGTAGGAGAACTATATAATCTCAAATAGGGCCACTTTAGTATAGCCATAAATTTATACATATAAAGAATCTTAATAACGAGAAAAATTTCATGCTGCACATGTATATTACACATGTATGACATACAAAAGAATTACAAATACATAAAAGATTAAAATACAGGAAGAAATCTGAAAGGAAATAAAACAAGATTGTGACAGTCTTCATATAGAAAAAAAAGAGGATTTCTTTCCATATATATATATGGAGAGAGAGATAGAAAAAGGAAAGAGAGAGAAGCTGGAGATTGAATTTAGGGCCTTTGCACTGAGTCACATCCTTAGTCCTTTTCTAATATTTGACACAGCCATGTTAAATTGCCCAGGTTAGGCTGCAACTTGAGATCCTCCTGCCTCATTCTCCAAGAACCCTTGGATTACAGGAATGTGCCACCAAGCCTGGCTCCTTCTCCATGCTTAATAATCCAAAAAGAAGCCGGGCATGGTGGCTCAGGCCTATAATCCCAGCACTCAGGAGGCAGAGGCAGGAGGATTGCTGAGTTCCAGGTGTGCCTGGGCTACATAGTGAACTCAGGGCCAGACTGAACTACAAAGTGAGACTCTGTCTCAAACAAACAAACAAACAAACAGCCCACAATAATCCAAAAGGAAAAGATTTGAAATATGCTCTTGTCTCAAGGAAACACAACCTGATTTCTTAAGAAGTACTGGATCAGAAATAGGAAATTAGAGGCAAATTGCCATGAACTTCAAGAATGATTGTTAAGAAGTAGTTTCTATTGGTGCCAAAGATTTTATCACACTAACTTGAAAAAAGTATTTATTTAAAGATTGTGTACTCGAACTATTATAAAACTTACCCGCCAATCCAGAGATAGCTAAGCGAGACTGTCTCTGGGACTAGAGTCATATGGGCAAGATTGTGTTTGGCTTTCTAGGCTTGTAAGGTTCCCACAGCAGTCTGGGTCTATAGCCCAGGCAGCATGCTGCTATCCAGTCAGTGTGGGTGCCTGCTGTGCACCGTAGGACAGGCCCACACAGGAGCATGTGAGTGATGTCAGTCTATCTCTGCCATGTGGCCCAGTACAGAGTCTCTATAAAGTAGGGCCTCAACAAACACTGCATTTAAAACAGGAATTTTTGAATGTGTCTCCTATTGTCTGTGAAAGTTCCTGCCTGGAATAATCTCTCCATGTCACCATCATCATGGAGAGCCATTCAGGAGACACCACACACCAGTAGGTTAGCAAATCACCCCCCTCACAGGCTGGCATGGTTGTGCAATGGGATGTTCTTGGGCTGAGGGTGAAAATAAGTTGGTTTTGAATCTGAGCCTTGATTTGTAGTAGGTATAGTCTTGCAATCACAATCTGCCAGCCCTCTGAACTGGGAAAATCTCATTCCTGGATGCTGTGGTTTGAGTATCATTTGAGCCTTGGAAGTTCATGTGCTGTAGGCTGTGTCTTCAGCACAGTGGTGTGGGGGAGGGGTGGCACCTCTAAGAGAAGAGGCTGTAGGAAGGTAATTAGGTCATAGGGGTTCCACCCTCAGAAGGGATTACTGCCATCTCAAGGCAGTGGGTCAGGCCCAGGAGGAGCAGATTAGCTCTCAAGAGAGCAGGTGCTTAGCACAACAGCCTGATTCCTTCCCTATCTTTTGCTTCCAGTCTTATCATGTCACTTCTTCCCATTGTGATGCTAGCTGCCCTGGGGGTCTTGCTAGAGCTGAGCAAACTCTAGTGTCATGCTCTTGAACTTCCAGAACTGTGAACTAAATAAATCTCTTTCCTCTATAAAGTTCTCAGCCTCAGGTATTCTGTCATAGTGACACAAAACAGACTAAGACCCTAGGGATCTTGAGTGCTGAGTCAGAAGGAGAAAGTTTGTTTTTTTTTTCTTACAGAGTCTGAAACTGTGCTGATTGCCAAATAGGAAAAAAAAAAATGTAACTTCAGTTAATTAAGATGTTATTTTTTTTCCAATTTTGACTATGGCTTTCACCAAAGCAATTTTCTTATTGAGAAAAACTAGAAAAGCCACTGTTAAAAAATTGTGTGTGTGTGTGTATAAGTTATTTTAATGCATAAGACAAAGACATCAAAGAGGCCATGGCTTTAAGACCTCTAAAACAGAAACACAGAAACAAACCCATGTTGAGGTGTTGCTTTCCGCTCCAGGTAGCTAGAATTTATACGTGGAAGCCAAGACCGTAAGAAGCTGAACTTAAGCAGAGATTGCTGAAGTCCAAGAGACCAAGGAAGCAAACATTAGAATTTATGGCTTGGAAAAGTAGTTCAATGGTAAGCACCACACACATTCAGTTGTGACCACAGCAGGGAGACAGGCAGGAATAACGGCAATAGGAATTCATCAAAACTTCAGAATCTACTTTCTGATTGACTCAGGGTAATCTGTCCCAGGATAACTAACTTACCCGGAGAGAGTAAGCACTTCCTAGAGGAGTGTAACAGGATCATTGTACTGGCCAGAGGGTAGCTGCTGCCACATGTGGCAACTGGCCATTCGTAATGTGGCTTTGTCAGAATGAAAAAGCGCTATGAGTATTAAATATGTAGCGTGTGAATTATCTAACTCATAATTTGTTTATGCTGGTTATATGATCAAATGATTTAGACATACCAGGTAGAATAAGATAGATCCTAAAATTAATTTCATTGGTTTTTTTTACTTAATGTGGCTAATACAATATTTAAAGTGACATATACACCTATTGTTATAATTGTCTTTGACTTTTTTTTTTTTGAGACAGTGTCTTGCTTTGTAGTTCAGGCTGGCTCTGAGCTCACTATGTAGCCCAGGCAAGCCTCGAACTCAGCAATCCTCCTGCCTCTGCCTCCCGAGTGCTGGGATGACAGGTGTGAGCCACCACGCCTGGCTGTCTTTGACTTTTTTGATCTACAATCTAGACTTAGAATTTTTAAATAAACATCTGACATTTGATAAAAAGTTACCAGGCACCTTAAGAAATTAGATCAAATGAACAAAAACGAAGATAGACAATCAGGTAACAATAAAAACAGAAGCTCCAAATATTGAGTTATTAAAATAACTAAGTAATATGCTCAAGAAAACAGACAATAAGAGAATTTAGGTGAAAATGGGAAGCTACAGAAGAATGCATATGAAAATTATGAAACTATGGATACAACATCTCAAAGTAAGAACTAGCCAGTTGTGAAGTATCTGAAGAAAATATTGAATAAGGTAAAAATTGAGTTCTCTTGTTTTATATACAATATGCTTGTTCTTGACTCTAAAAATATATACTGTCTTGTATTGTGTCATCTGGCCCATTGCTACCTTACAATCTTTTTAGAATCCAAAGATCTCCTCCCCAGAAAGTCAGAAGGGCAACCAGCATTAGATGTGCATGTCAAAGGTCAAGAAGACTGATGCAGAAGTCCCACTAAAATGGAACAGAGATTTGAACCTGGGTCTGGATGTAGACAGGGCCAGCCCACACTGACCAGGGCTTTCTGACCTTCCATCACATTTGACCACATTGTTCTCCAGAGACCGGCACCAGTGTCAACAACAACAAAAAAAAATCATGTAGCTAGTACATGACTGTCCGCTGCAGACGGGGGCTACTCAGAGGGGAGCCCAGGACAGTCGCAGGATACTCCTAGGTGGTTCATGAGGAAGACACAAAAATGTTTATCTTACAATATGATGTCCCAAATATGCACCAGAAGGGTGAAAAACAGGGGTGAAGTGGCCATTTGTTTTGTGAACCTAACACTGGTCTTACATAAAACCTTTAGCAATACCTTCCTGCCTTTGTCTAATCCTCGCCACAAAAAAAGACGCAGCCTTTCTCAAAAAACCGAGGTGAGAAGCAACTAACTCAATCAATTTTTATGTACCAGAAGGGTTATTATAAGTGGAAAACTAATAAACTCTGCTCTCACCAAGGATCTAAGGAGAAAAAGGACTGAGACTCTAGAAAAAAAAAGAGAGAGAGAGAGAGATTGGAGTTTGGATTCTAAGAAGGGTTTCATGATAATCAAGTATAGCAGGGTGGTAAAATATGTGCTTCTGTTGCTCTTTAGGTGGAAGCTTGAAAAACCTGGCCATACAACAAAAAAGGACGAGTGCCTGTTTTCTCCAAATTGAGATGCTGGACTGGCAAAGACATGTCTGCGACTCTATGCCAAGACCCAATTTGAGGCTATAGAAAGACTGAATTTGAAAAGGCAGAAAGCTGCAAAACAGAGGAGTTCTCTGGAAAGAATAGGTGGGTATGCCATGATTACCAGCCCTCCTTCCATGAGGGAGGGACAGGGATTGCTTCCTCCACTTCTGGCCGAATAAATGGAGCCTGAAGGAATGCCTGACGTGTGTCCCTCAGAATCAGCGAGACATGACGCCGTGACAAAACGTGGATTTGCAGAAGAAAATGATGGATGAAGGGGAGGAGCTCTGTGAGGAACGGTTCTGCTTCTAGGTTATTGGAGCAGACAGAGAGGGGTTCCGAAGGATCAGACGTGAATAGCTGGAGGAGGAAGCCTCTGCATAAAGCCACTGTAAAAGACTGCCCAAAGAGGTCATATACAAACACAAAACAACATTAAACCAGAGGTGATAGAATTCTGGAGATATAGAAATCCCCCAACACACACACACACACACACACACACACACACACACACACACAGTTCAAGGGCAACACTTCTGCCATGGCTGTTACTCCAGATCCCACCCTAACCTGGGTATCTAAAATGTATGACAGAAGGGAAATGGGTAGAGAAGGGAGTAGAAAAGATGGTAACTCATTCACATCCCAAACCTGGAGCAGGCTAAGCCTGGTAGAAGATGTCTCTCTAAATGAGTTTCATCTGTAGTCTTGACTGTCACATAGACATGTGCTCTGTTGTGACCAAAAGGAAGCTTGTTTTTTTTTTTTTAACTCAAATGCACTATTATTTGAAAGACACTGAGAAGTATCAAAGAATCTCTCCCAGATTTCACCCTAAGTTGGTGGAGAAAAGCTTAAGTGAGGAGGAAGAATAATGTTTTGCACCTTCAACCATTTGGACTTCTTAAACATAATGATGATTTTTTTTTTTTTTGAGACAGGGTCTCACTTTCTAGTTCAGGCTGGCCCTGAGCTCACTACCTAGCCCAGGCAAGCCTCGAACTCAGCAATCCTCCTGCCTCTGCCTCCCGAGTGCTGTGATTACAGGCGTGAGCCACCATGCCTGGCACTGTGGTATGTGGTATTGATTGCTGGTGGGCGTGAGTCACCACGCTCAGCATTGTATGTGGTTACCGGGATCAAACTCAGGATTTTGAGCTTGCGAGGCAGGCGCTGGGACCACTGAGCTAAATCTCCATCCTCCATAATGATTTTTTTTAAACCATGTGTTAATTTCCCAAGAAAAGGAAGGAGGAAGACCTTTGTGTGGAGAACATGCACACTATTCATTTTTTGAAAACAAACAGCACACTGAAGCATTCTGTTTTAGGTATAGGGAAATGGACACCCAAAGAGGAGGGGAACATACCACAGTGATGGTGTAATGAACTCAGGACCTGGTCCACAGCTCCCTTGGGTATTCCCAAAGCATACTGCCGGAGAAAGGGTTACCACCATCACAGCCTCAGTGGACAGGACAGTGACACTCTCACCTACCCTGTCCATGTGACCCACGTCATTCCATCCCCTTTCTCTCTCAAGTGCTGGTGGCTAGTTTCAGAGATGAGAGGCGAATTTCCTTTGGATGGATCCACTCACCACTTTGCAGGGTAGAACCCACTCAGCAAGAATCTAAAGCCCAGAGGTACCTATGCGAGACGTACTTCACTAAAATTTATTCTCGGTATACCTCCTTCAGAGACCCTTCTGGAATATGCTGCAACCACCTTGTGCGGAACTCTAGCAACACAGAGACGAGCGGTACCCATCACCTGGGTGTCCAGGGAGAGCCGCAGCCGCCAGCTCAGACACACCACATGGCAGGGAGCTGGGTTTCCAGCAGGAGGGGAGGAGGTAAGCTCTCTCCACGGCGTCCTGCTGTGTTTGGAAACCCCATCCAAGAGGCAGCGTATGGATCTGTGTATGGATCTGCTGTCGCGTAATGAAATGGTAATGGAAGGCAGTCCGGAACTTCTCTTTACACAGCTACCAACGGATGCCATCCACAAGGAGGGCAGCTGCTCCTCCAATCTGCCCTGCATTTTCAAGTCAACAGTCTCTTTGGAGAGCCCCCCAGCCACACCCGGGAGTTCTCATGGCTTTCTGGGAACCACCTGTGCTCAGATGAACCCCTTACACCCTTCGGACACTCTATGCTCCCAGCCCAAGTGCAGAGATTGCTGAGAATTCATCCGGGGTGAAACCAGAGAGTGTTCACAAGAAGGACAGCTCCGGGCACAGGCAGGGAGCCATCTTGGAGAGCAGTTGTACCCATGCCCAGTTCCGCGAACCGCACTCTCTCCCTCTCTTTGTTAAGATAATAATAAACACAAAGCCACAACAACAGTGACAACAAAATCCAAATAAATGATAAGCTCCAAAGGAACAGGATGGGACTGTCATTTTTCCCAGATACCTGTTCACCACGGCGATGTCCTGTGCCAATGCTGAGCCGTCTCCAGTACATGCCATATGCCTGTTTCTTTACTTAGCGTTGTTTGGGATGGGAATCCTTCAGAGAATGGAAGGTCCCCAAATATCTGGCAAGCCAGACAAGGACAACAGCCGAATGTGCACAGGGATGGTGTCCTTAAACAGGCACATGCACACACACACACACACACACACAGGTACACACAGATACACACACACAGACACACACACACACACACACATACACTCACACCACAGATTTCTCTCCTGGGCTGTTTGTAACTCTACTCATCCATTGATTTTTCTATGTATAGTAACTAATTTAAAATAAGCCTAACACTAAGTAAACAGTGCAAATTAAGACCAATTTACTCCTCTTTTTGGACAAATCATCCAACTGATATTTTGGCCAAGGTCTCAGTTGGACACATCCCCAGGTACACAAGCACTCACACCAGAATCTCTTCTCAACTCTGATTGGCCCAGCAGGGGCTTTGGAGATACAGCCATCATGAGTTGCGGTCCCATGACAAAAAATGTCCTCCCCTCTTTGGATAGGGCGTCTGAGTGTGTCACATGGGCCCAGTCTCGGTCCTGGCCTCCATTTCAAGTGTGGGTGTCGTGTCCATTGGCAGTACGTAGTGAGTACTGGTGCTGGGACAAACACAGACCAGCAGGAAATCAATGGTGTTTTAGCATTCCAGGACTTTCGATTATGCAAGTTGTCAGTGGGGGATCTGCCTAGTTACCACTGGTCACGGTAGGAGACAGACAGTCCTTAGAAAACACCTTCTGAGGTCTACTGAAGGTCACTCCAACCAGGGGTAAGGTGAATGTCGGCTGAAACCCAGAAAATAGTTCTCTTTTTATCCCCTGGGAAATTAGGGAACTGGAAACATGGCAAGAACTTCTCAAGGGTAATCGTTTTTCCTGACTGGTATCTTAAGCTTGTCAAGCTCTTAGCCAGAGCTTTCCAAGGCGGGTTTGGAGGAAGCATATGGTGTTCGCCCGGTCCATATGACTGGCTGAGCGTCGACCACTACTGTTGATACAATATCTCACTTTTTCCTCAATATTATGACAGCATTTGTCAATGAAAATTAAATTACTGTCAAACTTATCCTGCTAACTTACGGCACAGCCATCGGAGAAAGCCAGCGCCGCGCCTTAAGCCAAGGGGACCTTGTCTTTATGCTCAACCAAGAGGCGAGAGAGAAAGACATTGGGGCTTCTGTGCCAGCAGGGGTGGCTTGCCAAGCCAGCACCAGAATGTACTAGCAGCCACCTTCCTGTAGCCCAAGCCAGTGGGAAAGGCGTCTGCTGGAGGTGGGAGAAGGGGGCGTTGCTGAAAGGACCTTCTCAAGACAGGCAATCTTTTCTGAGGGAAGTAGCACACATGTTACACGTATGTGCTGATTAAAAGGAGGCAGGAAAGATTACATGTTTAAAATCAAAGATCTTTGGCGGTGCATTTAAAGTCTAATATAGACATATTGGAGAAGTCATATGGAAATATAAGCTACACTAGGTCAGAAACAAGTATCTGTCTCTTCTATATCTTTGAACCACCCCCATTTCTCATTCATTCCAGTAACCCAAACTGGAGATGTACTTGTTATAGTTTCCCTCTAAGGAAGCAAGTGAATTGTGAAGTCAGGGAAGATTCCAAAACTTTCAACATTACAGTTGTCTTTCTTTTTATTTAGGCATCTTCCTGGTAAGTACCTGAGAACAAATGGGTAGCCAGACGAATCAGAGCAGGTAGATATATCAAGGACTCTCTAGGAATTTAGCAGCTAGTACCCTCCTTTGTGATCCATCCCTGTTGCTCAACTCCCCATGCTGGTGAAATCAGTCTTCCACATGATCTAAAGAAGATTCCTTCAGAATGAGATGAACCGATGCAAGTATCCGAAAATGTTGACTTATTTCTTTATTTCTCTGTATCCGTCAAGAACAAAATATATTACTAATTTCAGCAGGCAGTCACTTCAGCAACCCCAAACTGTAAGACTTATTGGAAAAGATAGGGACACAGGGATTGGGCCTGGGCAGGACTTGTGGTTTTTAATAAAATTGTTTCTTCATGTAAGAACACTCAAGAGTAATACTCACGGCTAATCTAGAAAGAGAAACAGAAAATGTATCCCTGGCCTATAGGAGGATATTACTTTCATCTTTAAGATCATATTGAGCAATTAGAAATAAACAAAAGTCAGAAAGCTTCCGGTAAACTATTATTCGCGGTTTAACCAGGGCCCCTCTCTCCTCTTGGAGAAATGCCTTACCTTGCAGCCTCTAACCCCAGGAGAGAAGCTCTATAAATTCAAAGCTCTGTGTCTCTGGGCCCAGGGAGGACAGACCCCTCTTCCTCTGCCCTCATTTTTCTGGGGAGGTGGCTTATGGAGCCATATTTATAAGAAACAATATACCCTTTTCTGCACCCTCGAGAGGGATCATCCTGCCTTGACAATGTGTCTCCTACAAGCGCTGAAGCTGAAGCACAGGGTGTTTCAACATTAGGAGCACCCCTATTGCCTTCTGAGTCACTCAGTCGGAGTGGGAGAAGAAAGTGACCATTGGAGCAAGTCCGGAGCCCCTTTCTCACACCCTGCTTCCTGGAGGGCCCTGAGAATCCCCCCACACAGAGCCCATTGTCACACACGGTCAACAGCGGCATTGGGAACAACTCTTTCTTTCCTTATTAAATAAAGGTGGAGACCTAACAATGACAGTGCTGTCCATATCTTGTTCACGGACAGAACCCAAATTATCTAAGTCACGTGCTTTACCCGGCTGGGTACAGAGAACATCTGAGAAGTCTTGACTGTGCTCTTTGACACCCCAGCCCTTGGGTAGATACGTGGCCAAAGACCCTGGTGGGAGAGGACAGCCAGGTCTGGAGACTGGGTTAGCCTTGGGCAGCGGGCTCTTGGCGCAGCCATGGTGAACCCCTGGTGCCAGCAGTCGGATTCCCATCCCCAGACTGTTCTCCCCAACACAAAGAAGGGCAGCCTGGCGCGGTAACAAAAGCCAGTGTGGGTGGCAAGGTGACTGCACATTTCAGCTTGAATGCTCCGGTGTGGGGCTTGCACCTGATCACCAGATGCTTCAAGCAGATGGCCAGGGAGGGGAGAGCCGGCTCCTGGTTGTTTCGGAGGGGCTGCAGGAGAACCAATCCAGAGAGCTGGTCGGGAGTGCCCGGCTGCCCAGCCCAGCCTCCGCTCCAGGAGCGCTCACAGGCTGGAGCCTGGAGCTCGGGTTCCGGGGAGCCTTCCAAGCACGCAGCCCTGCCTGCAGCGAGCGGTTCAGACTGGGAGCGAGGCTCGGCCAGCGGGCCTCCTTTTGTCCACTGACTGCTTTAGGATTTCTTCTCTGGACGGTCTTCTGGAACAGGCCAGGCTGCATCTGTTATCCGATCCAGAAGGTCTCAATAAATGTGATTCATTTGCAAATTAATTTTTCAGCAAGTGGCTGGGTGAGCAATAAAAAGGAGCCTCCCTGCGGTGCCCAGCCTGGCCTCACCTGCAGCCCTGGGGATCCGCTTCTGCTGACCTTGGGCCTGGGAGTGGCGAGTCCTGACGATACCCCAGCCGGTGGTGTGTGCGGGCAGAAACAGCCCCTGAGACGGGAAGAGCGGGCGGCAGGGAAGCAGGGAAGCGGGCTGTGCCAAGGAGGGAGTTTCTAGAGAACAGAGGATTTTTCAAAGCTCCTCTCTCGGCAGAAGCTGCTGGCAAGGTCCATAGGCCAGGGCTGAAAGGGAAGCTCAGCCTGCTCTGGTTTCGGCCCAGGGTCCCCTTCCTCTTCCAGGAAATCTGTGTTTTTGCATGCCCAGACATACACAATCATGCAAATACTGGGACGTGTGCACATGCATGGAGTCTGTCTGTCTGTCCCTCTCTCTCTCTCTCACACACACACACACAACACACACACATGCGCGTGCGCGTGTGTGACATCTCCTTGAGAACATAGACTTCAGCTGTTTTATATATGATCCCTCTCCCCCTCCTCTTCTTCATCCTCCTCCCCCTCCTCCCCCTCTTCCTCCTTCTCCCACCCCAATCTGGAGTCCCTGAGCTACACGAGGTGCTCCATCCGCATTGCCCAGTGGACAAAAGAATGACCCAGTGGATGAACAAGTGACGCAATGGTCCAGCCCCGGCGCCCGCTGTGCCCCCACAGAGGCGCTTGGAAGGAGAACGACACCCCCTCCCCTGAGACTGACTCCCACGTTCACGCTTTCTCCACTTGGACCCGAGCCGCCCCTGCCCCAGCACAGGTCCCTTTGGGGGCAGCATAGGACCTGCTCGGAGCCTGCAGGTCTCCTGGGCTGCTGCCTTTTCTGCTTTTATTTGAGCTCAAGGGCTTTTGCACAGAGTTACATCTCCAGTCCTTTTTATTTTATTTGGAGACAGGGTCTCACTATGTCCCGAGGTTTGATGAGGCTGGGCTCAAACTTGCCATCCTCCTGCCTCAGCCTCCAAGAGAGCTGGGTTTACAGATACCTGCCACCATACCTGGCTTCTGGACTCTCGGATGAAGTAGGGTTGCTCAGCTCCCCCAGGTTCTGGTTGCGTGATATGAGCCTCCGGGTAGGATGGGCCCTCCTCCTCCTTGCCTTGGCCTTCCTCCTGCCAGGTAAAGGTGGGTGCCTGACTGACAGATGGCACAGGAGTGCCATGTGGGCAGAGAGAAATTCCCAGCACACTGCAGGCCACAAGCAGGTACAATACCTGTGAGGACTGGGGAAAGGCCAGGGCGTCCCTTCACCGTGACCTCCAGTAGCTCTGTGTCCTTGGGCAATCACCTGACTTCTCTGGGCATCAGCTCTTCCTCACACTGGCCAGATAGGGAGGCCGCACACATCACAGGACTGTTGTAAGGAATGGAGAGGCAGTCACAGCACCTTCACAGGGCCTGGTCTGCCGCGGGCAGGGCATTCAGTAGGTGCTTAAAAGTGCTCCTGCAGGGACCGGAGCTGCGCACCGTGTGTGCCTCCTCCCACTTCCCGGGCACAGGTGGAAGCGATCTGTGACCCTGCACGTGTGTTGAGTGCTAGGAGCAGGAGGGGCAGGCACGGGGCCTCCGAGGTCCTCAGTAGGGTGGTGACAAGGCTGCAGGGCCAGCTCGGTAACAGGCAGCTGTGACTGGTGGCAGACCCTCCAGCCCCAGGCTCCGGCGAAGCCAAGGATTAGCCCTGCTGCCCTGGCCAGCGGCCAGCATAGATCATTTCATTTGGCCTACTTAGCGGTCCCCCAGGGGTGCTGGGAAAGAGATGATTCATCTCTGTCTGGGGCACCCTGGTGCAGAGAGGCTTCCACCCCAGAGAGGGGCTGCATCCCTGCCTGTCTGGATGACACGACAGCCATCACCCCAGGCCCATCCACACAGGAAGTAGAAGCAGCCGGGAAGGATGATGGCAGCCTTGGAATGAGGCATGATGGGTGCTCAGAAAATCAGCAGCAAAGACAGGAACATGCACTCTGACTCTAAGCACAGGTCCCATTCGCCCAGGTCATGGGGGGCATAGATCACTAGGCCTGGCTGTCACTTCCTCTCTCAGGCCACCTTGAGAGCCAGGATGACATTGGGAGAAGAACAGAGCAAGAGAATTTCTGTTCTGTCTGTGACAGCCCCATACTTCACAGAATCTAAGAACCTAAGGCATAATACTCTACAGAGGACTTTTGTGAACCAGCTCAGGGCCATTGTAGACCAGAGTGGTGAAAACAACCTGTCCAAAGTCACACAGCACAGTGGAGGCAGGAGAGAAATCCCCTTCTCTTATCTTGCAGCCTAGAGATTTATAGTCTCACCTGGAAATTGGGATTCTAGTTCAGTGTCAATGTTTGCCTCAGTTTCCCAAGATCTTGCTTGAGCTGGATCCTCAGAATTGGAGATGAAGAGAGAGAGAGAGACAGATAGAGAAAAAAGAGAAGGGGGAGGGGAGGGGAAGAGAAGGAAGGAAGGGAGGGAGGGACCATTATATAGTTTACAGTACATATAGTATTCCTAAGAGTACAGTCCATAATATTCAACAGGGTCAGGAGACCAACTGGACAAATCATGATAGTAAAAAGGCTGAGAATGTGACAGTCCATCCCATAAAAGAGGCTGGCTGGAGAAGCTCACCTGAAATGGGGCTGGGGAGCATCCAGGGGACCCTTTCAGGAAGGAGCCTTAGCAAGATGGAAAAGAAGCTGAACCATTGCTTTGAGGCCGGAGAGCTCAGCACATCCCTGCCACTCTGATGGCTGTATCCGCACGTCAGCGGTTAGGGTGAACCTTCTAATATCTGTGAACCCAGTGTAATAAGTGGGGGTAGGCTGGAGGTGAGGGCTTCCCTGCCTCGGGACAGAGCTGGCCAGGACGTGTGGCCATGAGGGTGCCGGGCAGATGCCTGCTGGCTGGCTGGGCTCCCTGCTCTGGCACAGTCACCATTACGGCACATCCGCTCGGCATTACCTTTCCTTCTGCACAAGTCATTAAGAAACACCTGTGTTTCTCCATCAGCCTGCACATTTGAGGAGAGCACCCCTCATGCCTCACAGGGGCCCACGGTCCCCCAACCCTGTGACATGGCTGAAGGTCCCTCTCCATGTCCCCAAGAAGGGACAGGAACAGGCCTCAGAAGCAGAGTTTGACAGAACCTGCTTCAAAATGGCCGAAGCCCCTCAGAACTTTGACAGCAGAGCGGGCTCCTCGAGGTGCCTCAGTGCCAGCACTCCCGCCTATGCCAGCTCGCTCACAAACGAACAGCTTGTATCCCCATGAAAATCAATGGATGGAACAAATTGTATTAAATTATGTAAAATGATACTAAAGAGCACATTCTACCAGTGAATAGAAGAAGGGGGGAAAAATCCCACCCCAGAAAATCTTATTTTAATAAATCTGGCAAAACTATCGAAGACAATTAGGAAGGGAAAAATGCTAAATTTTTATGACACTTAAAGACACATCTCTTGGCCATCAGCAGTGACGTGGGATTTATCACCTCCCAGGTCAGACTCACATTAATTCTTTTGTGCGTCTGACACCTGCGAGTTATTTATCACCCCCAGGCTCCAGCCAGAGACCTCTCCTGCCCGCTCCCTCGCATGGAGACAGACTGGATCGGACTGCAGAAAAAAAAAGCCCTCGATTTTTGGAACCAAATTTTTTTCCCTTTCACATGAATTTTTTTTTTACTTGGTAAATAACTATAATTAGCACTGAACTTGCAATATAACCTCCTGCCTATATGAGGAAAATCATTTAAAAATATTTTAGCCACTTTCATCCTCTGAATTTGCTAGTACAGCTGCTGTTAAAAAAAAAAGAAGAAAAGAAAACTCATGAATGTCCTAAGACATGTTGTTTAATAAGTCAGAATGCCTAGCTCAGCCTCTAAACCACCAGCCCCCACCCCAAGACCCCAGAGGCTCACGTTATTCACCAACACAGGACTGCTGTCTGTCTCCACGGGATAGGAACCATCAGAACACGGAACAGATCAGTCCAGGGTGTTGTTTCTGCCTGGAAACCAGACACCGTTTGAGCAAATGGGGGTGAGGGTCTCCCAGAGTGAGCCACCCTGCGGGGGGAGGGGGGTGGTGGTGAATTTTTTTCCCTCATATCTCAGCTGTATAATCTCAAACAAAACTTACCTGCTACCGTTTCCTCACTTGCAAAGAGGGTACATAAACGCTCGTTTTAACCAATACTCACGATTCCAATAATATCAACCTCTGGCACAATTCTTGGCACATTTCATAAATAAAGACCTCTCCAATTTATAATAATTACTATCATATTTTCCTAGTTGTGATATGTAGTAGGACTAACTTTTAGGCACTGTTTAGAAAGGTATTAGCACTTGACAAATTCGAACAGGCCATTTTTGAAATTAATTTTTTTTTCCAGTTCTGGGAATTGAACCCAGGACCTTCACACTAAACTACATTCTCACGCTTTTTTATTTTGTATTTTGAGACAGGGTCTCACTAAGTTGCTAGTTGTCCAGGCTGGTTCCAACTTGGCGATCCTTCTGCTTCACCCTCGCAGAGCACTGGGATTACTGTCAGGCACCAACTTGGCTGGCCAATGCTTTGTGAGAACTGATTGATAATAAGGTTTATGATACCCTGGTTAGTGGGTGAAGTCAGGTTGGATTCAGGTGGTCATGCCTCTTATGATGTGATAGACAAAGATCACCTGGGCCAGGATGCTGGTGCCATGCTGTTTGACCCCTCTAGCCACCAGAATTGTGAGCTAACTGAACCTTTTTACTTTGTAAATTACCCAGCCTCAGGCATTTTATTAAAGCAACACAAAATGAACTAATACAACAGTCAGGACCACAGAGTCAGTCTCACTCCAAAGGCCTTTTCCTGTAAGGCACACAAGCTCTTTACTCATAAAACATGGGGCTTTGTGCAGTTAATTTTTCATTCATTCACTCACTCATTTATTCCATATGCATTGAGGAACCATCAGTACCAGAAAACCAGTCCAACTACTAGAGAGCATTAACCAATGAAATAGACAATACCTTACCCCAGCAAAAGATCTTAAATATGTAATGTGGACAAGGTGATAAAGCCCTAGAGAGAAAGTAGGAAGAAATGGGCAGGAAAGAAAAAAAGGAATGGTGCAGTTCCAACCTTAATCTATGTTTGAGGATTCTCAGGGAAAGACTCATACAATGTCACTATTAAGTAAAGACCTGAGGAAGATTAGTGATCAAAGCTAGCACATACTTCTGCATGTTGCATGTGGCAGAGGCTTCAGCCAGTGCAAAGGTACTGGGCCGGGAACTGGACAGTTTTAAGACAGCAAAGAACCAAAGTAGCTGGGCAGAGTTGGGGCAGAACAGACTCATAATCAGCACTGTCCTGGTGGGCCAGATTGTGTAGCATCCTGCTGGCCGCTGCCTTGACTGGCACTCCAGGGTGTGGACACATAGGGAGTCCATGAGCATCTGACATAGAAGTGACAAGGCCTGACATAAAATTTGAGAGAATCTCTCTGTCCAGTGCTGAAACAGGAATGAGGGAGGAGGTAGGAAGAAGAGGTGGAAGATCACTAATGAGCTAAGTAAATACTCCTCCCAGCGGTGAACTGTGTGGTGATAATGCTGGTAGGGAAAAAGGAATGAATACAGTTTATGAGTGTGTTTTGAGGGTTGAGTCTGCAGATTCATTGTTAGAAATGTGGATGGGAGACTGTATTAGCCAGCTTTTTATTGCTGTGATGAAATGTTTGCCATAAGCTACATGAAGGTAGAAAAGTTGACTGTGGCTTATGGTTTCTGAGGTTTCAGTTCATGGTAAACTGGCTTCAAGGCAAAATCATCATGGCAGAAGAGAATGGCAGAGAAAAGCTGCTAACCTTACAGCAGCTAGGAAGCAGAGTGGGGGATAATGGAGAGAAGGAAGAACCTCCAAAGAGAGACCCTAGTCATCTACTTCCACCAACTGGATTCACCTCCATGCTCCCATTTGGGTATGAACCCATCACTGGGTTAACCCACCAAGGAAGTAAGCACTCTGAGAGTCCAGTCACCTCTCTAGGCCCCACCTCAGCACCACTACACTGAGAATCAAACCCTCTGTACATGAATCTTTCAATAATCCTTGATGTTCAAACCATAACAGAGACTGAGAGAGAGGTTCAGAATGACACTCAGGTTTTTAGCTAGAGAAAGTGGCAGGACGGAGCCCTGTTCATGGGGAGGGCAGGCAGCAGGAAGAGCAGCCTCTGGTGGAGTGGTGGCGGGAGCCACCTTGACCTTCTCCCCTGGGCCACGCAGGAAGTTAGGGAGCTTAAGGCGATGAGAACCCTGAAATCTCTGAGGCAGATGAGGGTCTTTAGGGCCAACAGGCCTGCTATTTTCCTGGTGACTCCAGACACCTAAGCCTCTGACTCTTCACAGCTGAGCAAAGAGCCAGAGAGCTACGGGTGAAACAACATACAGGCGAATCTTCCCCAAATAGCTTGAAAATACAGAGGTGTAAAGCACTGCATTCCCCCAAAAAAGCCTCCTGCTAGAGGCACTATTTTTAAAAAGACTTTCAAAGAGGTGTGAAAGTGAAGCTGTCTATTATGCTTCCTCTAGCAAAGCATCAAATCTTAGGTTTTCTAACAACACATTCAGAGAGACCCCTTCTTACTCTCTAGCAGCGGGGAGGTCCTGCCTGCATGTGGCCCCTGAGCCAAGTGTGCCCCCAGGGAGGATAAAGAATACTCAGTACATTAGGTGGTCCAAGCAATCCAAGGAAAATCGGCCTCACCTAACCCTGTTGGTTCATAGAATCTGAATTAAGCTTGAACCTCGCTGGTGTTTCTGAGGTTTTGCTCCCGCTAAACCATCATTTAGGTCCACATTATTAGCCCTTTTCTTTGGCCGAGTACAGCTTGTTGCCATACTTACAGCTTTTGTATACAGCAAATTACCCAAAAAACCCACCCAAATAAATAACAGGGAACCTATTCTTGCCACCTGCCTAAGGGTCAGTTGAAAGCCAGAGGAAATAACTAACTCACTTAGATAGGCAGGAGAAATGGATGCTTCAAGCCAGGAAGTCCATAGCGAGCCAGTTTTGATTACTAAAGGTTTCCGCTTAAGTGCAGAAGCCAGAGACTTATTTTTAATCTTCTGTTTTGAGGAGCGTGGATATGAATCAGAGGGCACTGTGCGCTATCTAGAGGCTCCACTGGAACTGCTTTCGTTTCAAATACAAATTAATCCAGGAGAGGAGCCCAGGGAAGAGAGAGTTTGAAATAGAAATGGAGACCTAGGATGAAGGTGGCTGCCCATGATGCGGTGAGACAGCAGCACAGGGGGGCTCTGCAGAACTCATCCTGGGTGGAGACCCCCTGGGTGATCCGCCTGGTTCCGGGTCCCGGCACCCGTCACCAGCTGCTGTCCACCCCAGATCAGTGTCAGCTGTAATTGTGTGTGCTGTCAGGTTGAAACACACAGGGCGCAACAACATTGTTTTTAGGTCTGGCTCTTACAGGCCGCGGTACATAGCTTTCAAAGAAAATGGAGCGCTCTGAGGCTCGGAATTTATCTGACATATAGGATGCATGTGGGGCGAGGAAGGGACCCCCTGGCATCAGCCTTTAGGTCTCCCCACCGCAGAGCACAACTGTGTTCACGCCACCTGGAGCACTGAGATCGGAGTACCTTCTGTAGCTCTGTAGCGAAAGTGTTGATACTGTTAGTGACAAAGGAGGTCAGTTCTCCCAGAGAGGACTTCCACTCATACATAATTATGCATAAATACATCTCTACTGTTCTCAGGCAGAAAACCAATATCTAATGATAGAAATTGAGAACACAGTCATTATTAGCAGAGTCGGGATAGTAGCAGAGAGGGAAGGACAGGGGAGGATTAGTAGACAAGTCTAAGTTAGAGTCAGGTAGAAGAAATAAGTCCTGGTGTGCTGTTGCACAGGAAGGTGACAACAGAAAGTGGGACCTGTACAAAAATAAAGAATTCTGAGTGTCTCCACCACAGAGGATAAATAAGAACACAGATATGGCTATTGTGATCCGAACATTACACAGTGCACACAAGCATCGAACTATGACTTGGCACTGCCCCCAAAACCTACAATATTTACAGGTCAACTCACAAAATTAGAAAAAAAAATTTAAAGTAATTTAGAAGTTAATAATATCTAGCTGCTGCGTTGTGGGCAAAAACAAATTTTTATGCTATATGTCTTAAATGTATTTGTCTTCCCCTCCCCCCACCCATGAAGCAGGTTCGCTATTGTTCTTCAGAAATACTTTCTAAAGACAAACACAATATTCTAAATGTCACCACAGAAGACTATAAGCGCAGTTATTTTCTGTTTATCACAAATATTGTCTGATGCTCTGTACCTAAAGAATACTCTTGATTAGAAAAGCCCTTCTTTTGTTCCTGGCTTCTAAAAATATAAATACTATCATGAAAAAAATAAAATAAAAATCCTAGTACAGGTGACACAAATCTTTTCCATCAGACTTTTAATTTTTTTTTTTTTTGCCAGAATTGGGGTAGCACATTATTAGGAGGATTCAAAAAGAATAATTAAAGATCTACATGGACGCAGATCTGCCTGAGGGAGGACCTTTTATGTTGTTTTGCATTTCTCGTGTCATTCAAAAGGTTTGCAACTGGGAAATGATGTTGAACTAAAATAAGACAAGAACACATTGACTGAAATTATACCCTGTCCAACGAGTTGACACCCCCTCTAGACAGCTCACCACGATGGCGCTAGAACCACCCCTGCTCCACACGGGGGTGACATTTAAACGCCACACAGGAGCACAGAGGAGAAACTGGAAGGGTATAGAAGGACAAGCCGGAGTCACCTGGCACCTGTGTTCGGCCACACCACGAGCGTCACAATCCGGCAGCCCCTGGCCACAACAGGCCCTGATGTGTTTTGCTCAGTTTCGACACCCGTTGTTTTATGGTTTTGTGATTTGTGTGAGTGGTCTTTTTTTTTTTCTTTTTGAATATTTGAACAAACTTCACATGAAAATTCAGAAGCTTTGTTTTAAAAGTCTGCAGCTGTGGCAGGACTGACCAGCTCGCATTAAGGAAATGCTGGTGGAGGGGAAGCCGCTCCTTTAGGCTCTGTCCCTGTGCTTTGCTTGACCATAGGCCTCACCTCTCCCTATTGTACCATGACATCACAGCTGTCAGCCAGCAGTTGCCCGTGTACTCGGACCATTCTTTCAATGAAGTAAACATTTCTGAGTATTTAGATTATTACAACAATTTAAAAGGACAGCAGGTGTGCTCACTCACACCTGTAATCCCAGCACTCAGAGGGCTGAAGTAAGAGAATAGAAATGGAAAGCCCGGTGTGGGCAATTTAACAACTTAGACCCTGTTTTGAAATTAAAAACTAAAAAGGGCTGAGGACATAGCTCTGT
This sequence comes from Thryonomys swinderianus, assembly GCA_004025085.1. NCBI lineage: Eukaryota > Metazoa > Chordata > Mammalia > Rodentia > Thryonomyidae > Thryonomys > Thryonomys swinderianus. The sequence continues at coordinate 60,358 of PVIC010004147.1, forward strand.
AAAGAGGCCCTGGGTTAATTCTCTAACCCTTAACACAAATAAAACTCGAAACCAAAAAGGATACAAGAATAAAAGGGAAAGTAATTGTGAGACGTGCTTTAAATAAGAGATGGGTAAATATTCTTTGCAAAATGAGAGGATGACTAAATAAATACCTATCACCCCTCCGTCCACAAGCGGGATATTCACCCTGAGACCCACTAGATGTCTGAGAGTGAGCCCACTGCCCAATCTGATATGTACAATACTATGTATACAAATGCGTGCATATAATAAGGTTTAATTTGTAAGCAAGGCTCAGTAAAAGACCCACCATGGCTAGTGATAAACTAGGAAACTTCTGATAGTATAATTAAACAGTTTGGGGGTTATTCTCACTCCCTCTGGTTCTATCTCTTTCTCCACCTCTTACCTTGCTCACCCTTCTTATTATGGTAGAAGGTGCTACAAAGCCTAGTAAACAGAGTAGGCATCGTGATGCAGTGTGAGCCTACCATGTAAAGGATGCTTCAAGAAAAGCACCAGGGCTAGAGATTTAGCTAGTGGTTCCACTGCCTGCCTAGCAAGCGCAAGGTCCCTGGTTCAATCCCAGTAACCACATACAATGATATGATATTGGGCATGGTGACTCACGCCCACCAGCAATCAGTACCACATCCCACAGTGCCGGGTGTGGTGGCTCACGCCTATAATCCCAGCACTCAGGAGGCAGAGACAGGAGGATTGCTGAGTTCGAGGTTTGCCTGGGCTACATAGTAGGCTCAGGGCCAGCCTGAACTACAAAGCGAGACCTTGTCTCAAAAAAAAAAAAAAAAAGGCACCCAGTGCCCAGCACAACCTGAGGAAGACTAGGGGACCCGTGAGTAGGTACTGTGTATTGTGTGGAGATGCTGGAACAATGGATGACTCACCTCCTTACGGAAGAACACAAGGTTTCATCATGCTGCTCACACTGATATCCAATTTAAAACTTATGTCTAGTTTTTAAATTTCGCTTTCCATATTTTCAGCCCCTAGTTGACCTCAGGGACCTGAAACTGAAGAAATCAAAAGCAGAGAAAATGGGGTGCTATGGTTTATGTAAATATCAAGCCCATGACATCACTCACACCTCTAGCCTGGTACCTAGGGATTCATTCATTAAAAAGATACTTCCTGAGCACCTGCTATGCGCCAGCCACTGCTCTGGGTACCAGAGGTAAATCAACCAGCAAACATTTGGCTTAGGGCAGAAAATGTAAAAACAAAGACATGAGAAAAAGTGAGTTGTGTGTATGTTAGGAAATGGAAGACACAATAGGGGAGAATGGTGCAGAGTAAAGGACACTGGGATTGTAGAGAGGAGATTGCAATTCTGGACACACTCTTGAATTGGTGAGCTCTGGACTTTGCTGTTGCTGCCTTGTGGTCTGTAAGGAAGGAAGTTTTCCTGACTATCTCTCCCCACACAGCTGTCTCCCTTCTCTATGGACAGCAGCACTGACAAAATGGCACACAGCTTGGTTGTCATGAAGAACATGTATCGAGCCGTTAGAGGCTGTTGTCCTCTGTGGTTGGCACTATGGAGGAACTGAACCTAGAAACTCAGTCTAGTATCAGGATGAGGCAACTACCTAAGTTCTTCTCATATTATGTGGAAAATTCAAAGCAACATACAAAAGATAAAGAAAAGATAGTATCTGAAAGTTCAATGGTAAGACAAAGCCAGGCAAGGGGCAGTAGTCTGTGTGCTGTGGTCTTTCCATCTCTTTGCTGCTGTGCTCAGAATCTCTCCTTGAGTTCCATTCTTCATAGGTATAATTGCAGCTCTGCTTCTAAGCATTCAAGGACTCAGAATCTTCCCAACCCAATATCTCAAGTGCCATTTTCTCTAGCAAATGACTTTGCTAATGCTGTCACCAGAAAAAAAGGCAATAGAAACAGAACTACTAAAAAGAAAAGAAGAAGAATGCCGAACACACATTAAGAGAGAATTTTTTTGCAAGAAATATAGAAAGGAATATGTCAAATAATAATGCCCAACTGGCAAATACACTAAGCATAAGTTCTTTAAAACAGTATGGAAAAGAGGTATAATGTATTCAATGACTAAACAGAAGACAGACTGTGGTTTTACTAATGAAAGTCCTAATTAAAAGCATAATCATTTTAATAGATAATTCCAAGAAGATATACTGAAGAAGAGTTTGGCAAAAATAAAATTTAACATGAAAAACACTTAAATTAATGACAGAAAAAAATCAATACACTAGACAAAGAAAATATAGCATCTATATAACTGGTGTACCTGAAGAAATGATTTAAAAATATAACAAGAAAACCACAAAAGATGTAATAAAAGAAAACTGCCCTCAAAGGAAAGTCTTATTAAGTTGAAACAATCTGCTGAGTCTTAGAAAACCCTGACATATTTTAGATCTCAAGAATTAAGAAAAGAACTGTATGGATTCTGTTTAAAAATAACAACAAACCAAATTTTAAAAATCAAAGTTTTATTAAAATATATAGGAATGCTGGGTATGGTGGCTCACACCTGTAATCCCAGCACTCAGGAGGCAGAGACAGGAGGATTGCTGAGTTCGAGGCTTGCCTGGGCTACATAGTGAGCGCAGAGCCAGCCTGAACTACAAAGTGAGAACCTGTCTCAAAAAAAAAAAAAACATATATATATATATAAGAATGACTATGAGAGTATTTAAAACACTACAGTGATTTTATCTCTTAGTGGAGAAATGCAAGCACATCCACAATTTAGAAAAAAAAAAGAATGCTCAGAAAAATAGCAAGAGTTAAAGAAAAACAGAAGGAACGTTTAACATAAAATTGAAGAACTAAAAACAAGTGTATTTTTCATATCAATAATTTTAAAAAGCTTACCGTAACAGTTTATATCTTGAATACCACTCCCCAAAGCCTATGTGTTTATTAATGTCTTTTCCCCCAAAATGACATTATTCAGAGATAGTGAAAACTTGAAGAAGTAAGGCTTAGTGGCAAGTCTTTAAAACTTGGGGTTTGTGTTCTAGGCATGATAGCGGCACCTTGTTCTCTCCTCTTCTTCTTTTTGTGTTTTGGAGCTGTGAGGTGAGCAGTTTTACTGTAGTACATACTCCCTCTATGATGTCTTTATAGACCAAAACCAGAAGAGTCCACCAGTCATGAACCAGAACCTCCAAAACAATGAGTAAAGATAAGTGTTTACTCTCTAAGTTGATTATATCACACACTTTGTCATAGTGATTAAAAGGTAACCAATATATTCCCCTATTAAAAGAAAACATACTTCCTTACTCAGTCTCAGGAACATGTACCTTCAACAGATGACAAAGTTTAAAAAAACCTCATGCTGTATATATAATTCATCTTGGGCAAAGTAACTCAAAAAGAATGAAATTATGATGACTGGCAAAGATAGGACACAGTTATATACAATAAGAGTCAAATTTTGACAATTTTATTAGGCAAGTTTAAATTTAAGGCAAATAATTTAACCTGATCAAGTAAGTCAAACCACCATAGTCAGCTGAACTAGAACCAATGATTTATGTGGATCATTGTGCTGTAAAAAGTTCTCAAAGCACCAAAACAAAACCAATACCTAAAGTACTTTTAAAATTCAGAAAATAGAACTCACCAAAACAAAATGGTAATGGAAGACTTTTAACTCGTGTTTAGTCTCTCACAAATCAAATAGATGCAAATTAAGATGGATATAAATATATAAGTAGCATAATTGAAGAGAGGCATCAAATCCCATTCTCTTAAAATAGAAAACCATCTTATCGAATGTCCATAGAAGACAAATACAATTGACAGTGATTGGATTATAAGGAAAGCTGGCTCATGAACAAACTTGACAGAGACAGAACTCTTGGTGCGGTACATGTATGAATCTAGATTTCAATTTTTAAAAACACAGAGGAAACCCAAAAATCAAATACTCGAAAGAGTTTCTGAAGATGTAAATCACTCAGGATAAAGTCGATGTTAACAGAGAAATTTCAGAATCTCTCACTGTAAAATAACTGCAAAGCAAGGGGTTATAGATACAAGAAG
>PVIC010004148.1:0-64407 GCA_004025085.1 Thryonomys swinderianus
TTTTTTTTTGAGACAGGGTCTTGCTTTGTAGTTCAGGCTGGCCTCAGCTCACTTTGTAGCTCAGGTAAGCCTCGAACTCAGCAATCCTCCTGCCTTTGCCTCCTGTGTGCTGGGATTACAGGCTTGAGCCACCAAGCCCGGCACTTGTGGTATGTGGTACTGATTGCCGATGGATATGAGTAACCATGCCTGGATATGAGTAACCACGCCTGGTAGTGGTTACTGCGGATTGAACCAGAGACCTTGCTTTGCTAGACAGGTGCCAGAACTGCTGAGCTAAATCACCGGCCCCTGAATTTTTCTTTATTGCTTTGTTAACCACTGATATTAGAAAGTAAGAGATAAATACACATTTGCTTCCCTCAGATCCTGAGTTTCACCCAGGAAAGATTTACTACAAACTTGTACATGGAGTTTTATTGATTTGCATGTTTTATGAATACGATTAGTCTTATCACTGGGTTTCTCCAGAAATTCCAGAGGTATCAGTTGTCTGGTTTTAGCAAGTGTGCAGAGTGGCACTGCAAATGCATTTCCTAGCTTTACTCTTGCCTGGCTCTGCCTTTTCTTTCTACTCTGCTTTTCCTTTATTTTCTTACCTACTTCTAATTTATGCTGTTTAATTATATTTTGTATATCATGTCTTTTATAGAACAAGCTGTGGTAAAAATAAGTAAAACAAAGATTGGGTGAGAGAGTGTGAACATCCTCCTGTTTCTGATGATTTTTTTTTTTTTAGACAGGGTCTCGCTTTGTAGTTCAGGCTGGCCCTGAGCTCGCTATGTAGCCCAGGCAAGCTTCAAACTCAGCAATCCTCCTGTCTCTGCCTCCCAAGTGCTGGGATTACAGGCGTGAGCCACCACGCCCAGCAGTATAGTATATGGTATCAATGGTTGGGGGTGTGAGTCACCACACCCAGCATTGTATGTGGTTACTGGGATCGAACTCAGGGCCTTGTGCTTGCTAGTCAGGCGCTGGAACCACTGAGCTAAATCTCTGGCCCTTTTATGCCATTTTTATAGTTACCAAATATTTATTTCAAACTTAAGAGCAGAAACACAACTATAACTTATGAAATGAAGTTGAAAAACATAATGATGACAGTCAGTGAGCCAGCTGTCACATAACATTTAGAAAGCCAAAAGGAGAGCTCTCTGGCAATCTAGTTTCCAGTGGAAACAAGTGGCGGTCCATCATCATCTTTCATGGGCCCGGAATCATCAGCCAGTCCCTCTGACGGGGCCTGCAGGGTCTGTGGGGGACTGAAGATGTTTCTGTCAACTCTGTTCTTACTGCTGAGGAAAGAGAGGCTCAGAGAGGCTCACTGTCTTCCCGGGCATGTGCAGTGGGCTCTGCTGGAGGAGTCAGGCAGTCTGTGCTCAGCCTTTCTATCATGCTATGCCTCCGCGTTCACCTGCGGAGTGATTCTTGGCTTCAAGCATTGTCTCTCCTCAGCTTTCCATCCTCCCATTCCAGTCCCTTTGGGCATCTCCTGCTGATTTACAGATAGCTAAGTTAAATGAGTTTCCTCACCCCTTCCCATTCCATTCATCCTAAACTTACGGGAGGTTGTATTTTATGGGTTTCTGGTGGAGCCTGGGACTTTGAAAAGGGGAGTCGTACAGAAAGAGCTGGTTGGGGGTCACTCCAAGACTGGCACCTTAACTCAGGCCACAAGCACAGATTTGGGGGGGCAGAGGAAATCAATTTTCAGTACCAAAGCTGTTCACAGCTGCTTCTTTGATGGATCACTCCTCCTTATGTGTTTTTAAGATTTTCTTCATTTCTTGGTTGAAAAAGACTTTTGGCTTGAAAAAGTACATTTATAAAATGTAACGAGCTATTTATATCTTGTGTTTTAAATCCTAAGATCAGTAACTATTGGTACCTTTCTTTTTTGGTACCAGGGATCAAACTCAGCACCTTGTTCTTGCCAAGCAGGCACAGTGCTGCTGAGCTATATCCCCAGTGCTGTTGGTACCTTTCTAGGGGAAATGGATTATTTGAGACATGATTGTAATGTAAGAAGTCAAAGTCTTTTGATGTGAACCAACTTAATTTATTAATGCTGGTTTTATTATTAAACTTATAGAGTTACATCATAGAAGGCTAAACATTCAGGAAAGGTGATAAGGTTCTTAATACTTTTCTAGAGGAAGGAGAACTTTTTCCATTTTCATCTAATCGGCCTTCTAACCGAGGGGCACTCTGTTACCTTTTTATTGTGCTCCACTTGCTTTCAGCAAAGCTTGTCAGCATATTTAGCAGAAGGTAGAGACTTAGTTTCTTTTCACAGATTTGGATTCAGTGTAATATCCTAAGTGGAATTATTCTGTAAAAAAGAAATTCCTGGAGTTAAGGTTGGAGGAAATGAGTCAAATGTTCTAAATAATTTTGAGAGATAGATGAGTTCCATTTCCTGAAGTTTGGGGGAAAAAAACAAACAAAAACCTTAGTGTTTTTATTCTAGTTCCTTGAATTTTTGACTAGGCCCTGAGGCCCACAGTGACCATTCCTGATTGATAAACTCCGACATTTGGCTGGGATGTTTGGTGGAAGGAAAGTATTTCTTGCCCACTTTGGTCATTTGAAAGGTGTGCTTTTCCTTCCCTCAGCCAAGATATGCTACTATTCCTTCTGTTTATCTTTTTCCTTTCTGTTCTTATTTGCAGAGTACTCGAGCGGAATTTGACTTGCCAGAATATTCTGTTCGTCGAAGGTACCAGGATTTTGACTGGTTGAGGAGCAAACTGGAAGAGTCGCAGCCCACCCATCTCATTCCCGTAGGTAGTAATCACCACGGCTCATTTCTCACTTTGCCCTTGGGTCCTTCCCATAGCTGCACACTCAGCTCTTGCCCCATCATGACCGATACACACCCCTGTGGGCTATATACCAGATCCACCCCCAAATGCACGTAAAACATACTGCATAGTTATTTCACCTTTGCCTTCTGATTAGCTAATCGTGGGGTGCCACAGGGTGGATCTTTGACAGTTTGTAAATGTTTTTGCTAAATGGCAAATCAGCTGTTCTGAAAGCTTTTTAACAGTGCTTTGAAGTATGAGGAGTCCTGATTTCCACTTGCTGTCTGTTTAAAGAGGGGAGCCTGGAAGTGCAAGCCTTGCTAAAGCTGTGCGTTTCCCCCTTGCTAGATGATGAGGGTCGGTGGCTGCCACCAGGTGAAGGAGGATGATTCAGACTGTGCCCAGTTGGGCTGTCTTTGGATAGGAGTAGCTCAGTGAGCAAGAGTCGAGCACACATCATTCATCCAACCAGTTTTTTATTTAAAAAACAAACAAGGGATGGGAATTAGCTCAGGGGTACCGCACCTGCCTTGCAAGCACAAGGCTGTGAGTTTAGTGATTGATAAATAAATAAATCACAAACAAGGAAGCTCCCTAAGCCTACTTATTGAAGCAGCATAACATTTTACTTACTACTTACATGTGTACATTTTTTATAGAATCATAGCAAAACAAAACAAAGCAAGTGATAACACGTAACATATTAAATGCATTTCTTTCTCTTTTTTTTTGCGGTACTGGGGATCGAACTTGGGTCCTTTTGCTTCCAAAGTAAGTGCAGTACCACTTGAGCTAAGTCCCTGGCCTACATTTTTTTGAAAGTAGAAATAATAACTGTTTTAGACCCCACATATTTCTTTGGGCTTGGAATGCTTCAGGTGGTTTGGTCGTAAACCTCTTAGAGAGACTGATCTCATTGCTCAGTAGAAACTTCTGTGAATAATTTCTTAGCACCACCAGCCTCTCCTTGCCACTGCAGCTTCCCACATTCTTTCTTGCATGGCTGCCAGGGGCCAGAGATGGTGAGAACATGCAGACAGCGTCTTGGTTTTCAACATGAAAAGAGCAAAGCTGCTAGTCCTCAGCTAGAAAGGACCGAACTGTGGCGTGACACTTTCTAAGAGTTTCATCCCCTCTGTTCCCGTGCCCTGTGGCTTTCCTTTCCCACCTGGTAATCACTTCTACGCATGTTTGAAAGGCAGCAATCATCTTTAAACAGTTGGAGCTATTTCTTAAAATAGAATCTTAATTTGGAACATCGGCAGCTAGTGAGTAATTTTTTTTAAGTACACAATTTACTTCAGAACAGTTGTATAATTACAGAATCACTTTGAAGATAGGTAGAATGCTTGTATATTCCATGCCCAGTTCTGCTTATTAACATTTTACATTAGCATGACACGTGTCACAACTAATGAACCAATCATCGCCATAAATGTTGAGTAAGAATAGTTAATGAAAGTACTTAGTTCAGAGTTCTGTAGTTTTGATTCTTGTCATTTTTCAGTACCAGTATCTTGTCCAGACCACATTGTATTTTGTAGTCAGGGCTCTTCAGGTGCCCTTTCGTTGTGACGGTTTCTCTGGCTTGCCTTGTGTTTCTATGACCTTGGCAATTGAGAGGAATACTATCTCTCAACTGAAATTTGTCTGATACTTTTTTTATTGTTGTTTTTTTTTGAGACAGGGTCTCGCTTTGTAGTTCAGGCTGGCCCTGAGCTCACTATGGAGCCCAGGCAAGCCTCGAACTCCGCAGTCCTCCTGTCTCTGCCTCCCGAGTGCTGGGATGACAGGCGTGAGCCACCACGCCCGGCTGTCTGATACTTTTCTTGTGGTTAGAGTGGAGTGATGTGTCTTGGAGGGGAAAACCACATAGATAAAAGTCATTTTTATCACTGTGCTCATCAATGCGGTTGTTAACCCGGATCACCTGACTCAAGGCTGTGCTCGTTCAGTTTCACCACTGCAGTTTCTCTGGGTGCCTCCCTGTCCACGCTCTCCGGAGAAGGATGCGCTCTCTGCATGGTAGCCTCTCACTCCTGGTGGTGCTAGACCATCAAAGGGCAGAGAGCGCCACCTGCTGGTTAAACATTTAGTGGCCCTCATCCACAGATCCAGAAAGCTGAACTGAGAGCAGAAGTCTCTGTGATGCCCAGGTGGATCCAGGCATCTTTAAATATGGTTTCTTGGGTGGGGGATTTAGCTCAGTGGTTCCAGCATCTACCTGGCAAGCTCAAGGTCCTGAGTTCGATCCCTGTAACCACATGCCACAGTGTCAGGCATGGTGGCTCACACATGTAATCCCAGCACTCAGTAGGCAGAGGGAGGAGGATGCTGCAAGTTCAAGGCTAACCTGGGCTACATAGTGAGTTCAGGGCCAGCCTGAACTACAAAGTAGAGCCTGTCTCAAAATAAATAAATAAATAAATAAACAAACAAACAAATAAATAAATAAATAAATAAATAAATAAACAAACATGGTTTCTTATGGTCTGGTTAGAACTTGTGAGTGGGAAGGAGCTTTAAAAGCAGGTGGAGGGCCGGAGGGTTAGCTCAGTGGTTTCGGCGCCTGCCTTGCAAGAGCAAGGTCCTGAGTTCGATCCCCAGTGACCACATATAATGCTGGGCGTGGAGACACGCCCACCAACAATCAACACCACATACCACAATGCTGGACGTGGTGGCTCACGCCTGTCATCCCAGCACTCGGGAGGCAGACACAGGAGGATTGCTGAGTTCACGGAGGCTTGCCTGGGCACCATAGTGAGCTCAGGGCCAGCCTGAACTACAAAGCGAGACCCTGTCTCAAAAGCAAAAAAAAAAAAGCAGGTGGAAGCTGGGCATGGTTGTACACAGCTGTAATCCCAGAACTCTGGAGGTTGAGGCTGGAGGATTGCCGTGAGTTCAAGACCAGCCTGTATTCCATAGTGAAATCATATCTGAGCTCCCCCTAAAAGGTGAAGACTTAAATTTCTTCATAAATTCTTGTTGTATATCCAAAATGGAGAGAGATTTGATTTAAATATGTAAGTCCAAGTGGAAATTTTTCCCCACCCAAATATCATTTTTGCATCAATTTTGCTAGAAAGTATCCATTATTCAGCATGAACTGTGTGTTCATCTTTTTACAGAGCCTGTTAGGTGACCTTGGAGAGAGGATCAGAGGGTGAGACAAAGGTTATAGACAAAAGGACCCTTGCCTTGTAGAACCTACTGTCAGAGACCAGTAAACATGCACGAAATTATTGTTCAGACCTTCTTTCTCTCTTTTTATTTTTAAAACAACTTTATTGAGGTATATAATTCAGGCTTTTAGAATGTCAGAGTTACATAACCATCAGCAGATCAACTTTGGAGTTTATTCATCACTGCACAAAGAAATCAAACCCCTTAGCCATCATATCTAAGTCCCTATCTCCACCAGCCCCCTGCACATTTGCCTGCTCCCTGTCTCTAGGCTTCTGGGTATTTTCCATCAGTGGAAGATGCACTACTTTGTGACCTTTTGTGCTGGATTCATCCATTTAGCACAATGTTTTCCAGGTTCCTTCATGTCACAGCATTTATTGGTACTTTATTTCTTTTTATCATCAGTAATGGCCCATTGTATAGATATACCATACTTTGGCTATCCACTTGACCTTGATGGACATTTTAGTTTTTTTGTTTTTCCTTTTAGGGGGCAGCAATACGTAGTGCTAATGTGATCATATACAACATCTTCTGTGGCTGCATGTTTTCTTTTTACTTGGGTGTGTGCCTAGGAGTGTAATTGCTGAAATATACATACATGCTCTATTTAACTTTTTTTGTTTTGAGACAGGGTCTTGCTTTGTAGTTCAGGCTGGCCCTGAGCTTACTACTATGTAGTCCAGGCAAGCCTCGAACTCAGCAATCCTCTCATCTCTGCCTTCCGAGTGCTGGGATTACAGATGTGAGCCACCATGCCCGGCTCTATTTAACTTTTTGAGAAGCTGTCAGACTGTTTCCCAAGTGGCTGTACTATTTTATGTTCCCACCTTCAGTGTGTGGGAACTCAAGTGTACACATTTACACCAACAGTGGTTATTATCAGTCGTTTTGCTTGCAGCCATCCGAGTGGGTGTAGTTTCTCATTGCATTTCCTTGATGTCTTCTCATGTGTTCTTTGGATATTAGTATGCCTTCCTTGGAGAACTATCTATATTTAAATCCTTTTGAAAATTGGATTCTCATTTTACTATTGAGTTACTTTTTTTAGAGGAACTTTAGAATCTTTTGAATCATTTGTGAAATTTGGGAGAGTGGTGGTAGGTTCTTGGGTTTATTTTGCCATCCTAAGTGAGCTATGGCTAAACTGTCTGAAAATAACTGAGCTTTCTGCATATTACAAATGTGGAGATAAAGTCTCTCACTCTCTTTGGAAGCCCGGTGAAGTGGGGGGTGAACAGCCTGCCAGGCTATGAGGTTCTTTGAATTGCCTTTTCCTAGGGACCGTCATTGGCCCACTCTGGTTTCCCAGTCTTTGTGGCTCTGAACTTAACAGCTTTTGGGGCTCTACTGGAGAAACTCACCCCCCTAGAGGTAGTTCCTAGAACTAACTTCCTTTTGCCTGAATACAACTACAAAGTGGTTGATATTGATAAATTTTCTCTCCATTCAGTCTTTTCTACTTTGTCTTAACACATTCTGGCCTACTAATGCCCACCCCCCCATTTGTCGTACTAAACCCAAGGCCTCTCCCGTGTCATGCCTCTGATCTATACCTCTAGCTATTGACAGTACCCTTTTATGCTTTGTGGTGCTATGGTAGATTTTTTCCTTTGTTTTTATTAGTACGTTTGTGACACGTACTGAGTCTGTACATTATGGGGAGTTGGCACATATACATATCACATTTAAATCCTTCTTACTTCCCTTTCACTTCCTCTTCTCTGGAATTTTTTTTTTTTTAACAGGGTCTCACTATGTAGTTAGGCTGGCCCTGAACTCACTAAACCTCAAACTCAGCCTCTGCCTCTTGAGTGCTGGGATTACAGGTATGGGCCACCAAGCCTGGCATTGTGGTATATGGTTACTGGGGATCAAACTTGGAACCCTGCACTTGCCAGGCAGATGCTGGAACTACTGAGATAAATCCCCAGCCCTCTCTCTGGAATTGTAAAAGCAGAAAGAAATAGTCTTATGTTCTTCAGATACCATCTTGGAATTAGAGATGTGTGGAATATGTTTGTCATCTTGTAAGGTGATAGAGTTGGAACAAGCAGAAAGTCTATTGTGACTGTTTTCTCCTCAGTGTTTCTTTTTAAGCTTTATTGAGGTATGATTGATATTTTAAAGATGTATTGATTTAATGTACACAATTTAATTAGTGTACACCTGTGATAGTACCATAATCAAGGTGTTAAACACATCTATGACCTTCATTTTCCCCATGTAACTTGGGCTGTGTGTGTGGTAAGAACAATGTGAGATCTGCCCTCTTAAATATTTACGTATGTGGCACATTGTTCATTGTAGGTATCATTGTTTTACAGCAGAGGCCTTGAACTTGTCCCTCTTGTGTGATGGTGATGCTGCAACAGGTGAATGACAACACCCCGCTTTCCTCCCTCCTCCACCCCAGCAAACAGCATTTTGTTATTTTCATCTGTTTCTGCTCAGTAATTTTAACACTGCTTTGTTTGTTAGTGCACTGCTAGTTACACAACAGAGATTTCATGAGTAGCTAGGTATGCATAGGCACGAAAGATGAAGCGAATATATCTGTGAAATATTTTAATCTTTAATTTCACTTAGAAGTTTAATGTTTGCTTCATTTTTTGTGAAGGAAGTCTTGCATGAAGGATGTGTTTGTGTTTACTGTGCACTCAATTTTCTTCTGGGTAGTTTTAAACTCATGAATTAGTGAGAAAAATTTGTAATGCAACAACTAATTGTCTGTCTATGAAATAACTAAAACTTTATTTTCTTTCTGTCTTCCTTCCTTCCTTTCTCTCTTTCTTCCTTTCTTTCTTTTCTTTTTTTTGAGACAGGGTCTCGCTTTGTAGTTCAGGCTGGCCCTGAGCTCACTATGTAGCCCAGGCAAGCCTCAAACTCAGTAATCCTCCTGTCTCTGCCTCCTGAGTGCTGGGATGACAGACGCGAGCCACCACGCCCAGCATTGTGGTATGTGGTATTGATGGCTGGTGGGCGCGAGCCGCCATGCCTGGCACTGTGGTATGTGGTGCTGATTGCTTGTTGATTGTTGGTGGTTGTGAGTCACCACGCCCAGCATTGTATGTGGTTACCGGGATCGGACTCAAGACCTTGTGCTTGTGAGGCAGGTGCCAGAACCACTGAGCTAAATCTCCGCCCTAAAACTTTATTTTCTAGTTGCTTCCTTCTTTTTGGTGTTAAATGTAAATGCTCTTAGCCTACCCCATAGATAAATAATAAGTAGTGAAATATTGGTTGGACTTTCAAATGCTTTGAATTAAACTGGACTTGATGATGATGATGATGATGGTGGTGGTGGTGGTGGTGGTGGTTTGTGGTAGTGAGAATTGAACCCAGGGTCTGGGACATTCTGGATGAATGCTCTACCACTGAGCTTCAAAAAATGTCTTGCTTTGGGCATGTGCTTCCTTGCCCTGTGTTATAGTCTGGATGTCCCCCAAAAGTCTCGTGTTCATGGGACTGTTCAGAAGTGGCTGAATTTAGAGTGTGATGCTGGGATTAAGAGCGTGTGATCGCTGAACTGCTACCTGTGAGTGTTCGGTTTGGCCCCACCCTAATCCTGATAGTCTGGATAAGATAAAAGGGGCAGAAAGATGCTGTTCAGGTCCCCCTGTTGCTTTTCCATCTTTGGTCCACCATGGCCCACTGGCCCTCGGCCATGTCCCACCCTGCTTTGGAGCCAGCCAAATAGGGACTGAAAGCTCTACAAACAGTGAGCTAAATAAGCCTTTCCCCTTTAACTTTGGGTATCGAGTAGTTTGTCTCACCAAGGCAGGAAGAACAACTAACATACCTGCTTATTTAGTTTTAGAAAAACATTTTCATTAGGAAAAGTAACAAATATCCTGAAGTAGTGGGAACCCTCATCCAGATTATCAGCTCATGGCTTGTCTTCTTTCTTTTCTGTTCTCTCACTCCCATCTCAGGTGATATTTTTAATTTTAAATGTATTTTTAAAAAGTGGTTTTAGGGCCGGGGGTTGTAGCTCAGCCCAGTGGTGCCATGCCTGGCTTGCAAGTACAAGGTCCTGAGTTCAATCCCTGGTACTGAAAAAAAGACAAGAAAAGAGTAGTTTAAACCACAAATAATTATTACTTAAAGCTCTGAAAGTCCAGTGTTAAAAATCAGTCTCACTGGCATGATATTGAGCTTCTGGCCAGGGCTTCATTCCTTCTGAAGTCCGTGGAGGAGAATCTGTTTCTCTGTCTTTTCCTCATACCTAGAAATGGAATCACTAGTTCATATGTTCAATTTGATGTTTAACTATTGGAAGAACTACCAGATTTTCACAGTGGCTATACTATTCTATATTCCCACCAGCGATGAATGAAGATCCATTTTCTTTACATATTTGCCAATGCTTATTTTCCATATTTTCATAGTCACCCTTATAGGTGTGAAGTGGTAGCACAGATGACTTAAAAGGTCTTTTTGGGGCCGGAGGGTTAGCTCAGTGGTTCTGGCGCCTGCCTCGCAAGCGCAAGGTCCTGAGTTTGATCCCCAGTAACCACATACAATGCTGGGCCTGGAGACTCATGCCCCCCAGCAATCAATACCACATACCACAGTGCTGGGCGTGGTGGCTCACGCCTGTAATCCCAGCACTCGGGAGGCAGAGACAGGCGGATTGCTGAGTTCCAAGCTTGCCTAGGCTACATAGTGAGCTCAGAGCCAGCCTGAACTACAAAGCGAGACCCTGTCTCAAAAAAAAAAAAAAAGGTCTTTTTGGCCTACAAGATATATGGAAGTTCTACTGTGTAGTCCACTTTCCTTTTTGCTTTTTGTTTTTGGTATTTACAGGTTGATAAAAATGCCTAACATATTAGCATCTACTGTGTGGTTGGAGTTGTATTGAGCTCTTCAGCACAAGATCTCATTGTAGATGCCCTTGACTTCACCAACAACTCAAATTCTTTTTTGTAAAAATCCCAGAAAATAATAACGGTGAGGCTGATAGTAGGTGTGAGCCATTCAGAAAGTTTGAACTAGAAAGAAACAGATTGCCAAAGCCATGCACATTTGAGAATAATAATGATTATTACATTCTGTTTGAAGAAAGATTCACCCTAGGGTTTCTTTAAATTACAAGTTCAATATGCTAAATCTGAAGGATGGACAGCTACACGGGGTGTTTATCTGTCCTTCCCACATCCTACCTAGACTTCCTCCCACATCCTACTTAGCAGAGGAAAAATGAGAGTTTGCCCAGTGGACTCATGAGGTAAGAACAGAAAAACAGCCACTGGCTTTGGTAATCATGGAGCCGTTGGAGATCATCTGAAGGAGCATGAGGTGGAGATGGGCCGGACAGACTCGGACATGTGCCCCGTGGGCTCTGTCACTCTCGCCCAGACTCTGCTGCCCTCGCTCTCACTGGGAGACATTTCCACTGTGCTCTTTAGAACAGCTGCTCTGTTACAAAGAAATCCCCCAGTATTCTTAGCCTCTTCTCCAAACACTCCAATGATTTCAAGCTTTAAACAAACACCAGATGTCCCTGGATATTGAATCAGTGGTGCCACGCCTGCCTCACAAGTCCCTGAAACTGCTGTCCTTGGTACAACAAAAACATCCAAACTCTGTAGTAGGAATTGGAGCACTTTCAGCACATTAACTAATTTAATCCTTACAACGTAGCCCGATGTGAGGAACCTGAGTCCTTACACTTGAGAACTGAGACTTTCTTAAGCTCTTTCAGGTTGAGGCTATTGAGTACCTTTATACTTTAGCTTCTTCATTTCCAGGGGTGCCAGTGTTTCCAATCCCTTAAACTTTTCAGTTTCATTTGTATACCTAGGTTCCCCTGCAAAGTGACTTTGTACTCACTTGTTTGAGTTGCTAAGTACACTGGTCCTTGTTTCTGTATCTTTGTTGTTGTTGTTATTTTCTTTTGTCCTTCAGGATTTATAACTTAAAAGAGGAGTTTGAGAATATTTTTTATTTAAATGTATATATTTAATCTCCCATTTTGAACTTGAACTGCTAGGTTGGTTTAACATTAGAAAAATACGTTAACTTACCACTAAACATGTTAAAGCCTGCAACTGTCTTTTTTTTTTTTTTAATCAGTGATTGACCTTAGGACCTCATGCTTACAAGGCAAGCACCAGAACCACTGGGCTACACTACCCTGAGCCCCTTCATTTATATAGGACTAAGAAAATACATATTCTAACTTGGGCATACTTGACTTGGTTTATTCCCTGTAGAGACTTGTGTATGTGCCCAAGATACACCTGCAACTGTTCACACCAGCATTGTCCCTGGTGTCAGAAATTTGTAAAGCATTCGTGTGTGCTACAAGGTCTGGAGAGTAGATGGACAGACTGTTGTACATTCAGGTGTCAGTGTAAGACTGCGGAGGTGTAAAGTGGTTCTCCTGCAGGTTACTATGCATTAAGAGAGAGCAGTCCCAAAATGACAATGTTGAATGAGAAATGGAAAGTATCGTTCCGCTTTTTTTTTGAAGCTCAGAAACAAATATGACAGATTATAAGATATAGGGACAGTGAACAAGGATTGTGCTTCCCTCTGAGAGATACAAAGAAGGGGTTGGGTGATGGGGAATTTTGTCTGCAATGCTTGGTCTGTTCATCAGCTCGTGTATGGGTTAATGGGTACTAGTATTAGTGTTATGCTTTATAATTTAGAGATGTAATATGCTCTTTTTGAAATCGTGGTACCAAAATAAAATATATTCTTTTGAAATTTTTAAAGTGTAAAGTTCAGTGGCATCAAGTACATTCACTGTGTTGTACAATCATTATCACCTTCTCAAAAGTTTTGGAAAAATATTATTACCCAGAAAGAAACTTTGTAACCACGAAGCAGTCACTGCTCAGTTCCTTGCATCTCTAGTCTCCAGCAACCGTCAATTTTTAGTGTTACAAGTCGGCCTGTTACTGACATCTCACATAAGTGAATCATATAATATATGGCCTTTTGTGTCTGGATTCTTTCACTTACCATAATGTTTTCAGGATTCTTCCACGAAGTAGCCTATTTCAGTCCTTCATCCTTTTTAAATCCCATTGTATGATAGTATATTTTGTTTATCCGGTCATCTGTTGATGGTCATTTGGATCGCTTCCATCTTTTGGCCACTGTGAATAGGGCTGCTTTGACCACTGGTGCACAGCTCTTTGAACACTTGCCTTCAGTTCTTTTGGACATGCATTGACAAGTGAAATTACTGCATCTTATGGAAACCGTTTAACTTGCTGAGGAACCATTTAACTTTTCTCACTGTGACTGTACCATTTTACATTCCCAGCAGTAGTCAGAGTTCCAATTTCATTATGGTTTTGATTTGTACTTCTCTAATAATGACCGTGAGCATATTTTTGTATGTGTGTTGGCCATTTGAATGTATTCTTAGGAAGAACATCCATTAGATCACTTACTCATTTTTTAAATGTAAATTTTGTTTTCAACATTTCAAAACTCAAACATTTAAAAATTATGCTTACTGGGGGCCGGAGATTTAGCTCAGTGGTTCTGGTACCTGCTCACAAGAATAAGGTCCTGAGTTCGATCCCTGGTAACTACATACAATGCTGGGCATGGTGATTCACGCCCACCAGCAATCAATACCACATACTACAGTGCCGGGCGTGGTGGTTCACACCTGTAATCCCAGCACTCGGGAGGCAGAGACAGGAGGATTGCTGAGTTTGAGGCTTGCCTGGGCTACATAGTGAGCTGAGGTCCAGCCTGAACTACAAAGCGAGACCCTGTCTCAAAAAAAAAAAAAATTATGCTTACTATTATATATATTCTTTTCCCTTGCAGAAGTACTAATAAAGAAGGCCATTCACTCAAGCACTTGAGTAGGCTGCTAGGGAAGTAGATTCAAGCTCAAAGATCCCTTGGTAGGCAGGTTGCTTTAAATTGCCCACTATGTTGCCTCTGAGAAATATGGCAGAGAAGTTTGTTTGAGTATGGGGACTGAAGGAAATTACATTTTGAGTGTAAACATAAACAAAAATTTGCTTGCCAAACAGTTTTCAGGTTACTTACCTTCTTATGGCTTTATTCACTGTATTTTTTTACCCTTTAAATTAGAAGTAGAGTCTTAAGACATTTAAATCAGTGTTTCTGTTGTTGATACTGTCTGCCCTCTTTCCTTATCACTATATATTAAGCAGTGTAATATTGCGCTTACTGGATAAATATTAACTCTTATTTCAGGGACTATGCTATCTGTAGTGTTATTCTCTGCATTATAAAATTGACAGTAGTTATAATTTGCTCCATCTGTATTTTCCACAAATTCTTATATTAATATTTTAATATTAATATAGTAATAATTCTAAGATTAACACATTGTAATATTTATAAAAATCTAACTGATTAAGAAATACTACTCTTGAACAAATGTATGTACAATAGGAATTATTTACTAGCCTGGTGGTTTTTTCTTGCACTGACTTGGCAATTACTCCAAAATTTTCTTCATGTTTTTGTAGCCACTTCCTGAGAAGTTTGTGGTGAAAGGTGTCGTGGATCGTTTTTCAGAAGAGTTTGTGGAGACCAGAAGAAAAGCTTTAGATAAATTCCTGAAAAGAATTACAGATCATCCTGTTCTGTCCTTCAACGAACATTTTAATGTTTTCCTTACTGCTAAGGTGAGGAGAGAATTTTATATATTCCTTTTCAAAACTGTCATTCTTAGTCCTCTTCCTTAGAATTTGTTTTGAGGGATTTAGCTCAGTGGATTCAGTCCTGCCTAGCATGGGGTTTCTATCTCCCTCCCTCTTTTCTTTGTCAGAGATCTGAGAACTTAGGTTAGAAGCACCATTCTGTTTGAAGCCAGAGTGCCTGGGTGAGTGAACCTGATGAGAGGGGTGTGGGTGTAAGTGTGTGGTGTGTGAGGCTGGCGGTCCTGATGTCAGGGAGGGGACACCTGTGTGAGTGTAACCTGGTCTTCTAACTCAGCTTCTTGTCTTCTCAATCTTCCATTCCCAAAAAGAAGCTATGAGCAGGAGTTGGTCAGTGAATCCTGACTGAGCAAGTAGCTGAAAGCTGTGTTTGTTCGTGTCATCCTTAGGACCTAAACGCCTACAGGAAGCAGGGGATTGCACTGCTGACCAGAGTGGGCGAGTCGGTCAAACATGTCACTGGAGGCTACAAGTTGAGGAGTCGGCCTCTGGAGTTTGCAGCCATAGGCGAATACCTAGATACTTTTGCACTCAAGCTGGGAACCATTGACCGGATAGCCCAGCGGATCATCAAAGAAGAAATAGGTGAGCTCTGTGTTGAGACTCTTGATTGTGCCTAGGGACCACAGTGGTGAGAGTGGCATTCATTTGTGCTAAGCAGATTCCAATTGCAGAAACACAACAGTGACAGAACTGGGCCATGTTCTATGTTGAAAGCAAACAAACATAGAGAGGAGAGACTAGGCCATAATTTTTCACTTCATCCTTTGCCCTGGATCTCAGCCTTGTGTTTGCTTTCCCATAGCACACAAGCACTTCTGTGATTCAAAGCCTTTCCTACTGTTCATTTCACATTAGCTTTAAAAGTGGAGTTGCAGGGCCGGAGGGTTAGCTCAGTGGTTCCGGCGCCTGCCTCACAAGCGTAAGGTCCTGAGTTCGATCCCCGGTAACCACATATAATGCTGGGCGTGGAGACTCACGCCCACCAACAATCAACACCGCATACCACAATGCCAGGCGTGGTGGCTCACGCCTATAATGCCAGCACTCGGGAGGCAGAGACAGGAGGATTGCTGAGTTCGCTGGGCACCATAGTGAGCTCAGGGCCAACCTGAACCACAAAAGCGAGATCCTGTCTCAAAAAGCAAAAAAAAAAAAAAAAAAAAAAAAAGTGGAGATGCAGACTCAGTTGCCCTTTGCTCATAGGAATGATATTTTTCAAACCAAACCTAGTTACCTTTTCTGGCAGAAGGATGATTCAAAAGGGGAGAGTGTGGCGACCTGTGTTAGCTACGCTGATGGTTCTAGTGAACCTTTTGAGTTTCAGTCTGCTCACCCTCACTGCCCCTGCTCATTGCACACCCACCCCCTGAGTCAGGGAGTTGCCGAGGCCTGTGTTCACCCTTCCTTCTTTCCCATTCCTGTCATGCTCTCTGTTTCTCCACATTCCAGAAAGTTGTCCTTTGACTTCCTTACACATATAGGCCATGACGACCCAACAGTGTTAGTGACTGTGCTGACACAAGATACAGTTTTCAGCAGCTGTCATTCAGAGGTAATGAACACTGACCACAGCATTCCACTGTAGTAGCAAGAATCCTAGTGACATGATAGTTCATGCTTCTCCTTTGGGGGATATCATTGATGGTATCTGTACCTGCAGGGATTCCTCTGGGTGCCATCCATAGAGGCTCCCGTGGAATAAATGCTGATGGGACCAAGGTATGGGCCGCCCACTGAGGGAGGGAGTAAGGGAGTCTGCTTGTGGAGGGCCACGTCTCTTGCAGCAAAATGTTTCCTGAAATTCCACTGCTTTCCATTGTAATTGATTTTTCCCCCTCCAGAAATACCCCCTAAACCAAGATGAGAGTTTCTCCCCAGGGCCTGTGAAAATACTGCCACACAGTCTGGGTGGGCAAAAAGTTACTTTTTGCAGATAGTTCTTACTGTTCTCCTCTTTAAGGCAATGTGGTTCTTGGTGTCCAGAAGCCAAGATGTTCTGATGTCAATTGCAACATCATTTTTTTAAAGGTTTAAAAAATGACAGTAAGAGACAGTGTTGTGTTTAAAAGAGAGTGTGCTCAATGGGGCTAATGGCCAAGGAAAGGCATCTTATGGAGAGTTCTTGGCTGGTGACTTGTGAGTTAGTAGTGCAAGTGATTTGTTACCCAGCCAGATCATAACTGCTTTGTGTTCCCCTCTTAGAGTACCTTGTGGAGCTGAGAGAATACGGGCCCGTGTACTCCACGTGGAGCGCTTTAGAAGGTGAGCTGGCGGAGCCCCTGGAGGGCGTGTCAGCTTGCATCGGGAACTGCTCTGCCGCCTTGGAAGAGCTGACAGATGACATGACAGAAGACTTCCTGCCTGTCCTCAGGGAATACATTTTATACTCTGACTCCATGAAGGTAAGGGGCTTGCTTCTTGTGTACTTTGTCATTATCAGCTTGGTGTGGCGGCACATACTTGTAATCTCAGCACTTGGGAGGCCAAGGCAGGCAGTTTGCCATGAGTTGGAGGCCAGCATGGGCTGCATAGTGAGTTGAAGGACAGCCTGCAGTACAAACTGAGGTCTTGTCTCAAAAAAAAGTCATCATCAAAAAAATAATGGGCTGTTGCTTCTTTGCATTTGGCACATTTCCTTCTTCCTAAGTGGGGAAAATCAGACATCATGGATATATGAATAGAGCATATGGCAAACCAAGTTTGTTAATTAACTGACAAAAAAAAGTAGTTTGGGAGAAGTTCTTCTTACTGTATTTTGAGAGTTCAAGAAGGTATAATATGTGCTAAACAAGAAGAGGATGTTCTAGAAAGAGCGTAATTAAGATCATTAGAAGTACTGGAAGTTAAAACATAACTGCAGAAATAAAATTGAATGGTAAAGTTGAATCTTGAAGATGAAATTTTAGAAAGTAAGACAATCAAAAATAGTTGGAAAGTAAGACAAAATGGCAGAAATAGCAAAAGCAGGACAAAAGAGAGACATGGGATTAATCCCAAAAGTTCAGCATCTGCCTGAGGAGAGTTCCTGATTCAAAAAACAGGGATAATTGAAAGAAGGAAATTATGAAAGGAACAATCTCCAAAAGCTGAAGGCATAGAATTTCCGATAGAAAAGGACACACTGTTTTCTAGCAAAAAGAATGAAAAAACAATCAACCCAAAGCATATCATTGAAACTTAAAAGTAAGTAAAAGTGCTAAGATTTCAAAAGCTTTTAAAGAGAGGGAGGTGTTGTATAAAAGGAATAAGAATCAGAATGGCAATCATGGATAAGAAGAGACACAGGAACTGTGAGGACAAACTGTTTCTACCTCAGACCCTGTGTGGAGAGTAAGCGTGGAAAGCGGGATGTAACGGTTCCGTGTGCTCACTGAAAAGAAACTTCGCACCTGCAGATGCCGATTAAGAACAGTTCCAGGGCCTCATGAGGGTGTTAGAAAAAAGGATTTGTGTTCCTGACAAGACAAAACAGTATGTGGCTCAGTGCTGAACATCGCCCCCCTGCAGTCACCCTTTTCTTACTTCTTGAGATTTCTGGATTATATCTCTATCTTTGGGGTGGATCTAGGACAACCTAATAAAAAGACTTGATAGGAGCCGGGTGAGGTGGCGCATGCCTGTCACCTCACGTCAGCATTTGGATTACCACAAGTATGAGGCCAGCCTGGGCTACATAGTAAGTTCAAGGCCAAGTTGGACTACACAGTGAGCCCTTGTCTCAAAAAAAGGAAAAGAAAAGAAGAGAGGAGGAGAGGGGAGGGGAGGGGAGAAAAGGAGAGAAAAGAAAAGAAAGAAAACTGACCCAAATCTAGCCAGAAACCTGTCGAATCAACATTGGGTTGTAAAAATGGAAATCCAGAAAAGTCATAGAATCATGGAAAAAACTACAGCTGATAAGTGGGAGGGTGAAAACAAATGAGTCAAGAAATAATAAAAACTCCTAAGAAACTTTATTACGGAAATTTTCAAGCACACACAAAAGCAGAGAGGAAAAGTATGACGCACGCCATCCTTGCTCTTCCTTGCTGCATCAGCCCTGAGTGTGTCGCGGCTCTGGGTCTGTGTAAGTGGTGGCAGAGCACAGGGGAGGCTGTTCCAGGTCCAGTCTGTGTCATAGATGCCTTAGAGAGCTGCCAGTAGAATTCTTCGCAGTGTACACTCCCGTGTCTGTAGGGCAGAGTGCTAACAGCGCTCAGCCTCAGATCTGAAACCTGAGGCAGCTCTGTGAGGAATTACTGGAGCTGAGGGTGGAAGCCCCAACTTCCAGCTCTGAACTTGCAGCTCATTTGCCTCTAACATGTTGCCTTTAGGGACCATTGAGCCACGCATGTTGCATTTTTAAGCCTGTGGCTGAAACAAGGAAAGACATCCTGACTTGCTTAAAATGAACTAAAATTTTTGCTTCGCTTATGAAATTAATGGTGTCTGTTTCTTTGAACAAAAAAATAAATTTTTACAGTCCCTGGCTATCCTTGGATTGTATGGACACAGTCTTGGTCAGAATGTTCCCTGACTTTGCTCAGACTACAAGTCCAATACATGCCCAGGGTTAGGATATTATACTATGAATTACTTGGTTCTAGTATGTGGCAAGTGTGTTAGTATTTCATATGTATTTGTAAGCCACAATTTTAAATTGTTGTTCAGGAAGGATTTATCTGGCATTTTTATTAAAACATTATTGAATTGTGACACAAGTTTATTATGTAATTAAAGTTACACATCCAAGAAACATTTGTCTGCTGCCTTTCTTTACCCCCCGTATGAGGTATGTATACTGATTACTGTGTTTACTGAGCCTGAAAAAAATGCAGTCAGGTTCATGAGGCTGGGGGAGCAGATCACGCCTAGCATTGCCTGGGAGAGGGCCTGGTGAAGAGGAACTGTTGACCAGTGGTCTCCAGGACCCATGCTGCGCCCTGTAGGGAGCTGAGCCAGGTGCAGTAGGTAAGAGAGAAGCCACCTGCTGCCCCTCTTTACAACAAAAAAGCATTTCTGCGGAGTGCTGTGGGCCAGGCCAGAGGGACAAAGCCAAGACCGCATGGAGGATCACCAGGGTTTGTGTGGCCTGGGCAGAGGACATGGGGATAGTTACAGTCACTGCAGTGACTCTCCTGCTTCGAACTTTCTGCTATTTAAAAAGTCTAAGGTGAGGTATTTATTCCTCTAAACAAATCACATGATTCCATGTTGAAAATAACTTTCTGATATCTTAGATGCAACTTTGTTATTCATTATGAAAAGTAACATTAGAAGAGGGGCTTGCTGATGGCCTGGCTGTGGCACATTTCTCCGTATCAGGAGCCAGATGGGCCTTAGAACCAAGGAACTCTGGTGCTGTTTTGGAGGGGAGTTCTGGTGTGGTGCCCTTTTGTTTTGCCGGTCTGTGCGTTTTTATCTTGGCACTAGGTGAAGCTAAGGGAGAGTTTGTCCTTCTCCTTTGGAGGCAGCAGCCTGTGGCTTAGGAATTTCCCTAGTTGAGGATTGGTCCATCCCTGAGTGGGGACACTGCTGGGGTTTCTTGAAGCCCTTTCCTAATGGGACTGTGGTTGGGGTTCCTCTTATGTTTGAAAGATCCTTTGGGGTCATTTCTTCTACTTGGTTCATGTAATAGTTGAAGAAACAACTCTGTAGCTAAACCTTTGACCCATGAGATCAGACAACACTCCCTAGTGACTTGTCACCTGATGGCTATGTGTTTACTACTTGCCAGGGGAAAAACTGGGTGATTGGCGGTTTTTCAAGGTTGGCCTCAAATTGCCTCCTTAAGGATAATTGCGGTTGGGTACATTCTGTTTCTCTTGAAGGTAGAGAGCAAGAACAAAGAAAAAGCAGGGTCCTTATCAGGCCACATGGAACAAACAGAGTGATGAGACTTTCAGGCAATGAACATTCAGAACAGCTTGTACAAGAAGAATGGTTGAAGGCTTGTAGTTTACTAGGGATGCAGGAAGGGACATGCACAGAGCCTGGGAGGGAGGAGCAGCCAGCTACATACCCTGTAGATGGGAGCTCTTGGGATCTCCCACCCAGCGCCTCTGTGTGGGATGTAGTTAAGGTAATGAGGCACTGAGAAAGACCATCATAGGGTCCCTCACCCAGTGTCTGTCAGTGCCTTTTGAGGATCTCAGTCACTATGACCAGACCAAACAGGTAGAGGAGCCTTCTTTAAGAATATTAGGACAGGGCTGGAGGGTTAGCTCAGTGGTTCTGGTGCCTGCCTCGCAAGTGCAAGGTCCTGAGTTCGATCCCCGAAACCACATACAATGCTGGGCATGGAGACTCACGCCCACCAACAATCAATACTGCATACCACAGTGCCGGGCGTGGTGGCTCATGCCTGTAATCCCAGCACTCGGGAGGCAGAGACAGGAGGATTGCTGAGTTCGAAGCTTGCCTGGGCTACATAGTGAGCTCAGTGCCAGCCTGAACTACAAAGCGAGACCCTGTCTCAAAAAAAAAAAAAAAAAAAAAAGAATATTAGGACAGAACTGTCCTATTTCTCATACTACCATATGTATGGAAGGTGGTCAGCACATACTTCATCAATTTTGATAGTTTAGTGGTTTGGGAGCATTTACAATGTATAACTATGGCATCTTGTTATTTTTAAGAGATGGCTTTATTGAAAGTGAGTGAGCTTATCTCAGAGATCATGGAGGTTGGCTGGGTGATGTGAGGGTCTGATGAAAGCCTGGCCTATAAGGGAAAGCCTCATAGAGAAAGCAGCTTCGGCTGGGACTTGACTAAGATGGAGGAGTTAGCTGTGCAAGACTTGGACAATGGAGGATTTTAGGTAGAGGGAGTGTCCATAGCAAAGGTTCTGAGGCAGAAATGAGCTTGGTGTCTTTACAGATCAAAAGGCCAGTGTGAGTGGAGAGCACGTGGTTGTAGGTAAAGCCGGAGAGGTAAGGGCCAGGCCACATAACATTTTAAAGCTGCGGTTGGTAAGAGCCTAGGTTTTATTTTAAGAAATAAAGAGGGAAATGGTTCATTTTTATGCAGGAGAATGACAGGACACAGTTTTACTTTTAGAAATAACTAGTTCTGTGGCTCAGAGACCAGATTGTGGCAGGTAGAGTTGAGGTTGGCAAGACCACTCAGGAAACCCTCTCAGGGGCCAGGTGGTGGAGCCCAGACTACAGTGGTAAAGTGGAGGGTGAGTGTGGCCATTTTTTAAATGAAGGACCATTTAGACTTGTTGCTGTATTAATGTGAAGTAGGAAAGGGAGGGATTGAGATTTTGGCCGTCAGCAACTGAGTGGACGGCGGTGCTGTTTATTGGGAGGAGGAAGTCTAGGGAGAAACAGGTTGGGCAATTGGGAATCAACTTGTTTTGGCTATGTTCAGTTCAAAATCTCTGTAAGTGGAAAATTCATGGTAGATGGTTATGAGTTTTAGTTCAGTGTAAGAATAGAAATTTAGGTCATTTGCATGTACAAATGTGAAGTAATTTTGAAGTAATTTTGACTTAAGGACAAAGTTGATCCTTGAGCTGGAAATGCCTTCAGCAGCATTCTGGAGTAGTTCCTTATAAATGCCAGTTTATCAGCTGGGAGAAACCTGATACTGTGGAGCTTTCTAAGTGTTGGCCCCTACGGGACCCAGGGGAGACGGGCTTAAGTCACAGGTGTGTATAAGAATTAGCTAGAACTTCTGGTTCTCTACTTCCTCTTCATACAAGGGTCATGGTCCCTTCTCCATGCTGGCAAATCGAGGGCTGTGTTGTGCATGTCAATCGGAAGGGGCAAACCGGAAGTCTGGATGAAAGGACTCTGGGCAAAGTTGAAGATACTCAGTAAAAAGCTGCTGAGTGTTGAGACTCTGCTTGGCTCTCAGCTTTGTATCCTCCATGAGAAGAACCTTTTCCAGAAAACCTGAACCAGCCAAGAGGAGAGGTTGATGTAGGGACGAGGATGGGCACAGTGGAGTGACCTTCAGTGAAAGGACCCAGCAGAGTACTCTCCACACAACTGTCAAGTCTCATGCTGACACAGGTCGATCACCAAGTACCTGAGGGATGGTCTGACTGTCACAAGTAAAGACAAGCCAGAAAAAACATACTGAATGAGACATCAGAGGGAAATTTGAGTAAAAACAATTTTGAGCAAGTTCCCGTGTGCCTGAGCCAATTTTAAGAGCTGCCTGCTCATGGGGAGTTGGTGCATGAATGTAACACATCTTAATTCTTTTTTAATCCCTTTCCCCTCTCCCTCCCTCCAGCTCTTTGTCTCCTTCCCATTTACACAGTGTCCATCTCCCTATTTCCTATTATCTATCTTTTGTTTATATTTTGGGTTTATCATATGTAAGAGAAACCATATGATATTTGAACTGTGTGTCTGATTTACTTCACTTAACATTATGATTTCGAGGGATATCCATTTTCCTACACTTTAATCAACTTTATTCTTCTTTGTGGGAGACTCGTACTCCATTGTGTAATACTACCTCAATTTCTTTATCCATTTGTCTGTTGATGGACATATAGGCTGCTTCTAATGTTTAGCTAGTATGAATTGTGCTACTGTAAACATAGTACTGATTAAATAAAAATAAAATTGTATTTTATTCATGACCCTTCTTGTTACCTCTGCTTCTACACACTCCCAACTCCTACCTGCTTTATCAAATCTGGAACATTTTTATCCTTTCATAGGAAAATATTCAGTGTGTTAACTGCAAAATACAAACATTCCTTTAAAAATGAAGAAAAATCATGTCGTCATTACACCTAGAAGTGAAAAACAAGTTTCTCACAATGGTCACACTCAGTGAGTGCTCAAATAGCTTCAGACCCTGTTTCCTCAATCATTTCAGCTACCATTTTTACATTGCAGCCCCTACAGAAGCCAAAAAAAAAAAACAAAACGCCCATGTGTTGATTGATATGATTCTTAAATATTTAAAAATCTTTACATTAACTTATTTTTCCATAAAATTTGCCAGTTAGAAAGACTGAGCCATTTGTCCTCATTTCATTTGAAAAGAAAGATAATGAAATTCCAGATTACTGGTACCCCTTGAAATCATCAAGTCTGCATTTAAAAATACAGTCTGAGAGAAGTTTATTTATATTATCTGGTTAAAAGTCACCTTCTAGGTGGGAAGCCTGCCCTGCACACCGTGTATAGTTTTTTTTTTTTCTTTTGAGACAGGGTCTCACTTTGTAGTTCAGGCTGGCCCTGAGCTCACTCTGTAGCCCAGGCAAGCCTCGAACTCAGCAATCCTCCTGTTTCTGCCTCCCAAGTGCTGGGATTACAGGCGTGAGCCACCATGCCCGGCACTGTGCTATGTGGTGCTGATTGCTGGTTGATTGCTGGTGGGCGTGAGCCACCATGCCCAGCATGTATGTGGTTACTGGGATGGAACCCAGGACCCTGCGCCTGCGAGGCAGTCGCTGGAACCTCTGAGCTAAATCTCCAGCCCTGTACAGTTTTTTTTTTTAATTTGAATCTTTATTGGTACATTATATATACACATCATGATCACACACAATATTGAGAATTTGTACCAGTATATGACACAATTCTCATTTTTCCCATTTCCCCACCCATCCTACAACCCCCATCCTTCTATACATAAGCTTTGTTTCCCTTTTTTTATTACCATCATATTTTTTCTTCCCTTTGTTACTCACCCCTACATTCCATTTCCCTTTCAATTTTTCTGTTTCACAGTATCTACTACATATTCTAGAGGTCATTTACATTTTCAGTTTCTCATGCCAGAGAAAAGATAGGATATTTACAGATTTGTGACCTATTTATTCCACTTAAGAGAATGTCCTGAAGGTACGTGTGTAGTTTTTCGCTCCCGGAGTCCTTAGTCCTTTCCTCCTCTCTGCTGCCTGCAGCCTGGAAGCCCCATTTAGGCAAGGGCTTCGTTCCTGCTGTCGCAGACCCTGTGGACGAGGGAAGATGCTGTATGGCAGAGGCAGGGTGAGGGCGGCTGTGGAGGACAGCTGCCGACACAGCAGGAAGTGTCTCCAGGCTTCGCTGTTTTTGTCCTATGTGGAGTCAGAGCACTGTAGAAAGTTCTGTTCGAGGCTCAGAAAAAACATCCTGTGCTTGTTCCACTCTTAAGATCCTAACTTGGCTTTTCAGCTCTTCGACCTTGTTGTGGACTTGGGCCCCAGTCATAGTCACAGGCTGTTTGGCCAATTTAACAGCAGAGCCTGCGTCCTGGGTGGAAGAAGCGTCCTCCCGATCCACGGCTCACAGTGTGCAGAGGTGCTGGCTACAAGTGCGGTAAACAGTCTGTCTGAAATGCGCTTCCTGACCTTTAGCGTGGCGGGATCATGCTCGGGCTGTGAAACCCGAGGCTAGAAAGTGGCAGGAAGAGGCTGAACGAGTCCCTGCTGTGCTGTCAGCCAGCATGTGACCTCGAAAAATCACACCACTGTGCCTGTCCCACATTTCTCCATGTGTGAAGAGCAGGGACAATGGCCTTTCACTTGAGACCCTTTGTGCTGTCCCGTGACTCGGGATGTTATTCCTGTGGCCACCTCCACAGAGGCAGTGTCTCTGCTGTTCTGGGTGAGCCTGGAACAGCAGAGGCCAAGGGGCGTGGCCAGGCTGCCCAGAGTGTGGGGTGGAGGGGAGGGAAGGGGAAGCACAACTACATCTTGGGGCTCCCGTGCCTTCTCGAGGGGGTGGAGAAACAAGACAAATTTAAACTATCCTCGCTGTGTGAGCATCTCCTCTCCCATCTCTCCCCTCGGGGACCTTGGCGTCCTCAGCAGGGCTGGTAGAGTAGAATGGGGGACAGAAAGCTCTACACTGCGGTGACTGTGCCAAGGCATTGTCCACAGGGCGTGTCTGGCCTGCTGGATGTCATCTTTCTCCTACAAGTGCTGCCCGGGGGAGGATGGGCCACATGCTGTGAAAGGAAGTCCACGTGACGGGCAAATTCCCGTTGGCCCTTTTCCTGGCTGCCCCAGGACTCCCATGGGTAGCATCATGTATTTATTTTCCTTGGGGGGGGGGGCGGTATTACTACTCTTGGTACCAGACCAGTAGACAGGTTTTTTGTTTTGTTTTCTTTTTGAGGTCTTGCTTTATAGTTCAGGCTGGCCCTGAGCTCACTGTGTAGCCCAAGCAAGCCTCAAACTCGCAGCAATCCTCCTGCCTCTGCCCTCCTGAGTGCTGGAATTACAGGTGTCAGCCACCAGGCCCAGCATTGTGGTAGGTGGTACCAGG
Organism: Thryonomys swinderianus; assembly: GCA_004025085.1. NCBI lineage: Eukaryota > Metazoa > Chordata > Mammalia > Rodentia > Thryonomyidae > Thryonomys > Thryonomys swinderianus. The sequence continues at coordinate 25,870 of PVIC010004148.1, forward strand.
GATTGAATTTGGGACCTTGTGCTTGCAAGGCAGATGCCCAAACCACTGAACTTAAATCCTCAGCCCCTAGACAGGTTATTTTCTAAAATCTGGAAAGGACCTCTGCCTGGTTTTTCCTATCTGTTTGGTTTTACTTTATAAATTAGTATCATCCAATATGTTAACCACTAGCTATTATTTAATTTTTTAAGTTTAAATTCAAATTAGTAAAACTAACTATTTAAACCCATTCCTTAGTCATTGGAACCACGTTTCGAATGTTCAGCAGGCATGTGAAGTGAATGCCTACCATGTTAGGCAGACAGTGGAATGTTTATATTACAGCCAGGAGTTGTATTGAACAGCCCCTTGGATGACGCTATTACAGATTACTGAGCATAAAGAGCAAAGGTCAGAGCGCTTAGGAGAAGGATGAGTGGTGCATCCTGAAAAGTGAATGATTATTGGTTTTACTTAATATTCCTTTTTGACAAAACAGTCCTCACAGTAAATCTTATTTTAAGGGAAGACTTGGGGTTTGCAGGATTCCCTTGTATCCTGCTAGAAAGGATAAATACTGCTATGTATCTGCTAGAAAGTTGGCCTTGGGGTGCTGTTCAGTTGGCCAGTCACTCTCTGACAATATTGTCAGGAAGCCAACGTGCGCCCTCCTCAGCTGAGGAGCAGCCCCTTCCTGTCCTGACTCTGTGCTCTGTGAGAAGGCTTTGCTGAGTTTACAGTTAGAAACTTTCATAGCAGCTTGTGAATTCTGAGTTAGTGAAAAGAAAGTTCTTAACCATTCTTAATTTGCCATTTTTGATTCTAGCAGAAAAAAAGCACCCCTTTTGTGAAATAGATGTTTTTCTAGAATGTCTATGCAAGCTTTTCCATTTTGCTTGGTGGGTCTCAGTGGCAGAGCCCAGACTAGGTGAGGTCGGAGGATGAGTCCCGGCACAGAGTTAAGGCAACAGTCACTGAAAAGTGCTGACCACCTGCTGGTGCGGGCCCGCGGGTGAGTGTCTTCTTGTATTTTGCACCCGAGCACCTGGCTTGCCTCATCTTGCTTCCTTCCCAGATCGGTGCTTTTTGGGCCCATTTACCACTCAACCTCGCAGCCTGACTGTGTGAAAAGAACTGGGAGTTGTGTTCATGCGCACACATAGTTCCTATTACCTACAGCTTGTGATTGTGTCTACACGTCTCTCAGGCTGAACTCCCCTTTTTGCTCTTTGTATGTCTCATCCCGAGGAGAAGACAGATAAGCAGTTAATGAGTCAGTAAGTAGGTCATTTCACCAGAGGTCAACCCTGTATTAGAGTCAAGAACTCTCACTTCTCTTATATACAAGTATCATATTCTTAAAATTGCTAAGAGCATAGATTTTATGTTTTCTTACCACTAAATAATGAGTTTTTGAGAGAATTCATGTTAATTAGCTCAATTTAGCCACACCATAATGTCATGTATATTTCAGAAAAAAAGCTTCTTGATTTAGACTTTCCCTTTGCATTCAGAAGATGTGTGCATCATAGCCTGTGAGGCCCCATCTTCACAAACAGCTGAGTTTTCTGTGCACAGGGAGGCTGAGTCAGTCCTCCAACAGTATGACAGTAGGTGGGCACTGTTTCTTCCCTTGCTCTTCTCAGAAGTTTTTACTCTCAGCATATCGGGCAGTTAACTCTCAGAAAAGCTTGGTCTCCAAGAATGGTTTTTCTTCCTTCTGTTCTCACACTTCCTCTACAGTGTGTCACAGGTCACACTGCAGCTTCTGGCCCATGAGAAGGGCATTCTGGGAATGTGCAGCTGGGTCTAGCTGGTGTGCTGAGATTTGGAAGGACTCGGGTAAGAAACTATCGCCTGGCTTTGGAAGGTTTTTCTGCAGACTCCTTGTTCCATGCATCTCTTCTCTGCCTCCCACAGAATGTACTGAAGAAGAGAGATCAAGTTCAAGCAGAGTACGAAGCCAAACTGGAAGCCGTGGCTCTGAAGAAAGAAGACCGCCCCAAGGTCAGGAACACCACGGGCAACAGTGGCCTGCTTCAGGTGGAAAGCTGTAATCTCCTTGTCAGGCTCAGTAATTCTCACCTCTAGACCTGCATGATGAAGGTGGTCAGCACCAGTTGAGCTGAGTTGATCGTATTATTTTTCTCTTTTTGCATCTTTTTATTTTTGTGAGTTTCTAATATGTGCTTAACCCTGAGTTTTCCTGGGATCTTTTTTAAAAAGACATAGTCCTGATATTTATTGAGGGTTTCTGACTCCATAAAATGGCACTGCTGAGGAAGAAGAACAGTCCAGATCACTGCACTCAAAGTGAGGTCTGTGAATGAGTCCATAGGCTGCTGCCACCCATGTTGAGAGAGCAGGAAAGCTGAGAGAAAGAAAGAGCGTTTAGAAGCTTCTGTGGCAACTTGATATTGCTCCAGCACCAGTTAGCACCTTGTCCAACACTGTTGTCAAACTGGCTTGCAAAGGTGTGTGGGGCAAGCTGCAATGCTAGGCATGCACGGTAGGGTTACAGCTTGGTTGGACTCAGGGAGCAAATTAACTAAAAGTGGTCTTTTACCCCACAGGGTTTGAGAAGCACTGGTTTGACTAGAGTCTGCTGCCTTCTGACTCCAGTGTTCTGTGTCGAAATAGAGGGTCATGACTGTAAAACACACCTGTTGTATAGCCATTCCAATTGTTGTCTTTATTTCCATCCAATCATGATTAAAGATGAGTAATGATGGCCATTGTGCAAGTGCTGACAGTGTGCTAAGCTAGGTAGACATGTGAAGATCTCATTTTCTCCATACAACAGTGTGTATGTACCATTATTTTTCCCATTTAAGAAGTGAACAGCCGGGCGTGGTGGCTCACACCTATAATCCCAGCACTCGGGAGGCAGAGGCAGGAGGATTGCTGAGTTCCAGGCTTGCCTGGGCTACATAGTGAGCTCAGGGCCAGCCTGAATACAAAGCGAGACCCTGTCAAAAAAACAAACAAAAAAACAAAACAAAACAAAACAAAGAAATGAACAAACCAGGTCACAAGATCATATAACTAGCAACTGGTTGTGCAAGGATTACATCCTGAAGTTCAGTGGTAGACTCTGTGTATGACATTTTGTTATTCTGCTTCTTGTTTGTGTGTTATTGGAGGTGTATGTGTTTTTGCAGAATGGGTGGAGGTAAGGAATGTTGCTTAAAAGATAGTAATAGGGAGTTTCAGGAAAAGAGTTTGACCTCAGAATTTTTCTTCCTTCCTCTCTCTCTACCTTATTCTTAAGTGCTTCATGTGACTGGCAGGTGGCTTTCAGTGTTGCCCTTTACTTACCCCATTTGGACAGTCATCTTTTTTTTTTGTATGTACTCGGATTTGAACTCTGGACCTTGTGCTTATGAGCAGGCGCCAGAACCACTGAGCTACATCCTTAGCCCCCCTCCCTTGTTCTTTATCTTCATCCTGCTGTCCTTCCTCTGCTTGGTTCTTGCTCCTGCTGCCATGTTGACACATCCCTGGAAAAGGATCAGCTTTGGGAATTTGAAACCCGGACCTCCGAAATAGCACTCGTGGGCTTTATGTAATGCTTTTTTACGTTAATTGTATCACATGGTCACCATGCTAGTCATCTGTGGCCCAGAGAAGATGTTGTCCTCCCCCATTTCCTGGACAGCAAAAGAGTTACAAGGCTGCTCAGTAAATTACCTAGCTTTTTTGGTGCCATACATACATCCAGTGCACTGCACACAGCAGGGCCGTGATACATGTTTGTGTACTGATTCTCGTCATTTGTGGTGACCCACACCAGTGTGACAGAAAGCAGGACCAGAATGGGACTTCACTCACGGAAAGCAGGCGAGGACTAGGTGTGTTGGCATTGGCTCACTGTGTGTGGCTGGGACAACATCCCTTTTGCTCCTCTTGCCACAGGCTGTTAGCCCTCTGCCCTGTGTGCCATGAGGGACATCATGGTGTAAAGTGAGTTGGGTGTGCGGCTGCCCTCTGTCTCTGGCACTGTGACCCTTCACCAGATTCCTAGCCATCCCTGTGGTATTCTGGAATGTGGTGCTGTTGTGGAGCCCATGCTTTAATATTATTGAAAGGAATGTTGTAGAATACTGTTTTTGTATTTAAGTTTTTCTTCTAACAGTCTAGTCCCAAATGCAGAGATGGAAGTCATTTCATAAAAAGATAAATACTATATGATGTCACTTATATGTAGAGTCTAAAAACATTGACAATAGAAACAGACAAGGATAGTGGTTGTAAGAGATGGGGCAATGGGGAGATGTTGACCAGGGTACAGATCCTTATTTTGTTTTATTGTGTTTTGTTTTTGTTTTTGGCACCAGGGATTGAAGTTGGGACCTTGTTCTTGCGAGGCAGGCGCCAGAACTTTGGAGCTAAATCCCCAGCAAGATTTTTTTTTTTTTTTTTTTTTGAGACAGGGTTTCGCTTTGTAGTTCAGCCTGGCACTAAGCTCACTATATAGCCCAGGAAAGCCTCGAACTCAGCAATCCTCCTGTCTCTGCCTCCCGAGTGCTGGGATGACAGGCGTGAGCCACCACACCCGGCACTGTGGTATGTGGTATTGATTGCTGGTGGGCGTGAGTCTCCACGCCCAACATTGTATGTGGTTACCAGGGATTGAACTCAGGACCTTGCGCTTGCGAGGCAGGCACTGGAACCACTGAGCTAAATCTCCAGCCCCCCAGCAAGATTTTTGTAGAGTAAATGTATATTCTGTGACTCTGATATACAGCATAGGAAGTAGTGGGTATTAACTTCTTGTGTGTGTGTGGTACACAGGAATTGAACTCTGGTCCTTGTGTTTCCAAGGTAGGCATGGTACCACTTGAGCTAAATCCCAGGCATGGGTATTAACTTTTAATATGATAACCATTATATACTGCATTTCATCTCCTACATCCTGAATTTATATCATCATTACTTGTCAATTAAATATTTTTTTAAAAGTAGAAGTTACTTTTCCTGGCAGGAAGAGGAGGAAAGTCAACAAGTCCTGCCTCTGGCCTAGTTAAGAAACTGAAGATCCTAACTTCATAGATAACCACGTCAGTGGGCTGGTCAGGGTTTTATACATGCTCAGTACTGAGTACAAGTACTTTGAGAGGGTGGTTTGGTCAGTTACTGTGTTGTCCCATCCCACAAAGACAGAGGCTGAAGATTGTGAATAACAGGATGAATTGAACATTAGCTGTGTCCTGGCTTGCTGGCTGCTGGAAACTCACACCTTGCCCCAAGTGGTCTCAGGCCCAGGGAACAGGTGATTTGGGCCCCTTGGTACCTCCCGCCCTAGCTGCAAATGCTCCTGCCTCGTGTTCTTGCTAATGTGGGAAATTCCTGTCCTGGTGCTTATTTCCTCCCCACCAGGCTCATCCTCTGGGCCACAGAAACTCTGACAAGAGGGGAAAAGTTTCTTTCTGGACTGCGAGACCAACAGATGTATCTGTATCCTCTTTTAACACTGTGAATAAGCCCGTCCTTTTTGTCTATTAACAGTTGTGATGTCTAAAGGTAAAATGGGCTGTCATGATAGTGCGGCCCGTGGCCAGCAACAGCCCAGCAGAGCTCTTACACCTGTTGATCTGGGGCAGCAGCTACTGTGATGGGCAGAGGTGTAGTCTGGACCAGTGTCATGTGGTGGGAAGAACACAGAAGTTAGAATCAGATCGGCTTCAGTTCAAAACCCAGCTGTGCCCTCCGCTTGGTCCTGTTTGCTCATTAGCCTCTGCAGGCTCAGGTGTCTCATCCATGGGATCATGATGAAGAGCTCAGCATGGTGTCTAGGCCGCCACCACCGCTGTAGCTCTTGGTGTCTCCAGAAGGAACACTGGTGGAGGATTTTATTGGTGTCTGTATTTATAAAAGTCTCTGTGTTCCCATGATGCTTTGCAGTTCTCTGTTCCTACTCTTCCCCACCCTGCTGTGCCTGCTCACCTCCACACAACACATCTTCTCACCTCCCGGTGACACTACCCATTTCAAACTGCTTCTTCGCCTGGCATGACCCAGGACAAGGCCATTTGTGGGCCAGACCCTAAAGCACCACCCCCTTCTTCCCTTACATTTTACCTTCTCAAGATAGTTGTACACTAGGCATGGTGGCATGCCTATACTCCCAGCATCTGAGAGGATGAGACAGGAGGATTGCCGTGAGTGCTAGGCCTGGGCTGTGCAGTCAGTTTAAGGCTAGCTGGGAATACATAGCAAGATAGAAGATCAATGGGCTGGAGGGTTAGCTCAGTGGTTCCGGCGCCTGCCTGGCAAGTGCAAGGTCCTGAGTTTGATCCCTGGAAACCACATACAATGCTGGGCGTGGAGACTCACGCCCACCAGCAATCAGTACCACATACCACAGTGCCGGGTGTGGTGGCTCACGCTTGTAATCTCAGCACTCGGGAGGCAGAGACAGGAGGATTGCTGAGTTCGAAGCTTGCCTGGGCTACATAGTGAGCTCAGGGCCAGCCCAAACTACAAAGTGAGACCCTGTCTCAAAAAAAAAAAAAAAAAAGAAGATCAAAGAGTAAAAAAAAAAGAGAGAGAGAGAGAAAAGCTAAGTCTACATAATGTACAAGTACCTTTACCTAAGAATAAATCCTTTTAGTGTCTGCTGAGTTTTCTTAAGCCTAAAAACAAACCAAACCTTAAAATTATATGATGCTAGGATTTCATTCAGCTCCTACTCCCAGCCCAGCGCTGAGTCATGGGGCTTGCTACAGAGTCATCACCCCGGACCGTCTTCCCAAACAACCACCACCCCTGTTTGAAATCAGGAATATGGGCCATGGAGCTCTGTGGGCCGTTTCCTTCCTCTGGGTTACAGAAAAGCAGGTCCCCTCTGCAGCTTCACAAATGTCTGCGTTCTCTCGCTGTTTGGGGAGCCTTTCCAGATTTCACTGTAGAGGGAGGCTCCCGCGAACTCTGCTCTGGTAAAATGCCCGCTCCTGGCCCTCCTCCTGGCGCCCCTCTGCCGCTTTCCGGCAGGACAACGGGTGTCCCCGGCTCTGCTCTCACCCGCTTCCTGACGCCCTGGCCTCCAGCTCCCCACCAGCAGCTCTGGCTTTATAAACTCCAAACCACAAGAGTGAAGCATAGCAAAATCCGAGGCTGTTCATTTCCTAACATCCATTGGCATGCATGTGGACTGTGGGTTAGGGCTGTGGAGGTGAGCGAGTGTGCTGTGGGGCAGTGGGCGTGGCAGCTGTGTCCCTGCCGAGGCGAAGCGGTGCTGTGCTACGGAGGTGAGTGAGTGCGGTGTGTGGAGGTGAGCGGGCTGCTGTGTGAAGATGGGGGGACAGAAACTGAGATGTACTCAGCTCCTCAGGGAGAGCGGGAGCAGGGAAGGGAAGTAGGGACTGGCCTTACGTGGACAAACCTCTTACAGGATGGCTCACACTGCAGAAGGTGCGCGGTCTGCAGACAGCAAGAACTGGCTCTAGAGTGCAAAAGGAGGGTTCTTAATATAGGGCTCCCACAGACCAGAGCACACTACCCACGGTGACCTGTTTGGCACATGACGGGAGAGATGTCTGGTGCTGCCCAGTTCCGTCCACAGCAGCCACGATCTCAGCCTGGGTGAGAAAGCCAGAGGCGTTCAGCCAAAGGGGAGCAGAACTCTGTTTCTTCCTTTATCTTCTTGGATTCCGGCCTCTGTCTGTGTGGTTCCTCCCACTGTATAGACGAAGAACTGTGGCTCAGGAATTACATCATTCGCACACCCCAGCTCACCAGTGCTGCAGCCAGAGTCTTTTCTCCTTCGTCTGCAGGCTCCCAACAGCCTGGTCTGTTGAGGGGAGCACTCTGGCTTTTTTTCTTGGTGGTGCTAGGGACTGAAGCAAGGCCTTTCACACTTCCTACATCTTGATTAATTTAAAGTAATTTTATAATATTATAATACATATTAATTTTATAATTAATTTTTTGAGGGTCTCACTAAATTGCTCAGACTCGGCTTGAACTTGTGATCTTTCTACCTCAGGCTCCCAGTGTGCCCTGTGCCCTGCTGGGCCCTGGTTTTGTGGGCATGGAAAGTAGGTCCTGGACAGAAGGGGACAGAGATTCTGGGCCTTTTCAGGGTTTCCAGTCTTGGTGTTTCCTGGCTTGTCTCCATCGTGGTGCAGTGAGCTCATGGCCATTCAGTTCTTGCCGTATCAGTGCCTCATTCACCTTAGGCACCCACTTCTCTCCTGCTCCTCATCTGCCATGCTCCGAAGTTTCTGCTTTAACTCTTTGTCAGGGTTTTCTCACATAGAAACTGGAAATGTCTGTGTGGCACACTGAAGTTGACGGTGCCTGACCTGGGGAGCCTGGTCTCCTGGAGGACGGTGGACATCACTGTCACTGCCACTGCTGCCTGTGGAGGCTCTGCTCCTCCTGCTCACCCAGCAGCCTCTGGCCCAGGAGGCCGCCATCTTGGACTGGTCCTGCATGCACCTGAGAACCTGTTCCACAGAAACCATGAATTCTCTTCGTACCAAGTCTTGGAGTTTTGTCTGCTCCATAGATTCGGGGGATGGTATCAACCTCCTGTCATCACAGGCATTTATGATGTGGGTTTATGTCTCCCACAGGGGTTTATGTCTCCCACCTAGCTTCAGGAAGGAAATTTAAGTAGCGTTATATTCTAGAGCCTGGAAATGTCCTGGGCATGGAAAGGCTCAAGTATGACTTTTTGAACTATTACTTATACAGCTCTTACACCATGTCTACCAAATGTAAGGGAAGGGAAAGGCTGCAAAACATATATTGATGCCTTTTTTGACATCTCATTCACTAGTTTTCAAAAGTGAGTGGGCAACACAAAGGCTAATGAAGTGTAATTTTTTTTTTTTTTGAGACAGGGTCTCACTTTGTAGTTCAGGCTGGCTCTGAGCTCACTTTGTAGCCCAGGCAAGCCTCGAACTCAGCAATCCTCCTGTCTCTGCCTCCCAAGTGCTGGGATTACAGGCGTGAGCCACCACACCCAGCACTGTGGTATGTGGTATTGACTGCTGGTGGGCATGAGTCACCACACCCAGCATTGTATGTGGTTTCTGGGGATCGAACTCGGGACCTTGCACTTGCGGGGCAGGCACCAGAACCACTGAGCTATCCCTCCGGCCCCTGAAGTGTAATTTTTAAATAAATGTTGAGTACATTTTTTTTGACATTTTAGATCTTATCTGGTTGGGGTTTTTTATAAAATAAGCAACAGCTAAATATTAACATTGGATATTGCCGCCTTAGTATCCTTCAGACCCAGAAAGCACAACTGTACACTGCCACAGCTGTGAAAACGAAAACCTTGATGGGAGCGCTGGATGCACCTGGCCAGTAAACTGACTGACAGGCAACTGTTCTGAAGGAAAACCCAGCCAGGAGGCCATGGGCCTGAGTGTCTGCTGCCTGCAGGTCTCTTCTGCATGAAGCAGAGCACCTTGCCAGGCTGTTCCTTTTCTCTTCTTTCCAAGCCCTCTCTGCTGCTCTTTCCCCCAGCTGCCTCCATCCCTAGGCTTCTCTGGCTCTGTCCCCTGTCTTCCTCAGCCCCCTCCATTTTCCCCTTCATGTATTTAAATTGTCTTAGTTACGGTGAAATACACGTAACACAAAATTTACCGTCCTAATCATTTTACATGTACAGTACGAAAGTATTAATACATTCACATGGAGCTCGGGATGGAGCTCAGTGGCACCGTACGTGCCTCACAAGCAGAAGGTCCAGAGTTCAATCCCCGGTACCAAAAAAATTTACATAGTTGTATAGCCAGTCTCTAGAATGTTTCATTTTTCAGAGGTGAAACTCCACATCCACTAGGTAATTACCCATTTCTGCCTTACAGCCCCTGGCAACCACCATTCTGCTTTCTGTTTCTATCACGACTCTTAAGTACCTCATGTAAGTGGAATCATGTATTTGTCCTTCCGTGACTGGCTCATTTCACTTAGTGTCATATCCGCAGGTTCACCCGTGCTGTGGCCCATCTCAGAGTTGCCTTCCTTCCTGAGGCTAATCCTGCATCGTATGTGTTTTCCACATTTTGTTTGTCCTTTTGTCCATCGATGAACATTTGGGTTATTCCCACTAGTGAGCTATTGTGACTAGCACTGCCGTAAACAAGAGTAGTAGGTATTTCTGTGAGGCTGTGCTTTCAGTATTTGGATTAATACAGGTGGAAACTGGCAGGATCGTGGAATTCTGTTTCTAAGTGTTTGTGCATGCAGAGAGGTACTAGGATTGAACCCTGGACCTTTGCACTGAGCTACATCACCAGCGTCTTTTTTATTTTGAGACAGTCTCACTAAATCACTGAGTAGCCTAGCTTACACTTGAATTTGCAGTCTTTCTCAGCCTCCCCGAATTCTGGGGTTACAGGTGATTTTTAAATTTTGAGGAACCTTTAAAGTATAGTCTGTACTGTTTTCTGTGTGGGATCCAGTTTCTCTCCACGATTGCCAACACTTGTTTTGTTCTTTCACTTTGAGAGTGGCCATCCTCACCTGTGTAAGGTGGTGTCTCATTGTAATTTTGGCTCATGTTTCCCTAGTGATATGTGGGAGTGAGCCTCTTTTCACATGCTTGTTGACAATGTGTGTATTTTCTGTATCAGCCCAAGATCCCTATATTTTAATTGGATAGTTGCTTTTCATTTTGTGTTGCCTCAGCTTCCTTTGTGGAGGGAAATCTCGTCCTTCCTGTGGAACCTCTTATCTCTGGTTTGTAGACATGTCCTTTATTCTGAGCACCATGTGGCTCTGTCGTCACCTCATATATCCAGACTAGATACCCGCTCATTCTGGCTCTCTGTGTCTTTTTTCTCATGAGCAGTTAGCCACCAAATCTCTCGGTTGTCTATGTCAGCTTGATGTGATCCATTCTCTCCCTTGTGGTGTTTGACCACCCCCTGGCTCCCATGCCAAATGCCCTCTTATATCAATGTATAGTTTATCGTTGACTCATCTCTGATGTCTGGTGACTTCTCAGGTGGCGTAGTATTTGGAGCAACATGGTATAACCTATATTTGTAAAATAGAAAAGAAATCCTTTTTTATTAACACATGAAATAAAGCAGAATAAGATATTCCTGACTCGAGGTGCTATACAAATTCTTTTCTTTCACAAACAGTTTTTTACAGTGTTGATACCTATGTGACCAACAAACATTTATTAACTGCTGATTATGTGCCAGGCACCAGGCACTTTACAAGTGTTGACTCCTTCAGTCTCATGACAACCTTATAAAGTGGACATGATTATCCAGAAAATGAAAGCACAGCATTCAGAGGCTGTAAGTCACTATCCAGTAAGTGGCAGAGGTAGTTCTCAAGCTCTGGAAGTCTGGCTCTAGAGCGGCCTATCACTAGAGGAAGCATGAGGCCTTTTCTGTTCTCCAGAGGGTATGCAATACATGAGCCCCAGCAAACCCAGCCTTCAGGAGGAGTTCTGGGCTATTTGTCCTCAAAGGGGTTTCCCTTTACGCCACTGGACACCGGGCCCACAAGCAGTTCTGCAGGGGAACAGGTGTTTTTCTCAACTGTCCCTTGCATGTGTTGTCTCTCCGGAGTGGAGTTTCTTCCAGGCAGGTGTCCCACTTCTGTCATCTTGAAAGAGTCGTGTTTGATCTTCCAGGAAGCCTGGTCTTTCCCCTAGATTGGATTCCTCCATCCGTGCTTCCTCAGGGTAAAATGAAAATGCTAACTTGTGCTTACTCTTTTTTCCTCTCAATTAGATCGTTGGCACCTTGAGGCAAGATTTGCCTGTTAAGACCTATGGCCTTCATATTCCTCAGGACTAAGCACGGAGTATATTGTCAAAATGATGAGCTAAGTATTTTCCAGGTGGAGCCTCCTTTAGATGTGCCTTTTGGAAGTGCCTTTCTCTTAAGTTGCCAGGAAGTCTGGTTGTGTCTTTCTCCCACCTCATTCTTGTTGGGTTCAAGGTTAGTTCCTATGGCAGATGTTTGTGCCCTCTTGCCTTGGCTGTGCTATTCCCTCAGAGCCTATGTTCTGAGCTGTCTCCAGGTGGCCACTGTTGTGGATAGCCAAGGGCCCTGAAGGTGTCTAGTGCCTTCAGGCCGGGCCCTGCCACGTTGTAATATTCTGGCTGCCTCCTTATCCCCTAACCCCAGCACCTTCCTTGGTTGGTCAAGACTGACTCCTAATGATGATCCACAGTTTGGAGATATTTGGGATTGTTGTTTCCAGCATATACAACCTCTAAGGCCTCATTTTCTGTTGGGCGTGTTTGGCCCAGTTTTGGGCATGTTGACCCTCTGGCACCAGCAGGGCCCAGTGGAGCTCTTGAGTTAGGAGAGTGAACTGTGACTGGGATGGACAAAATGCTTGAGCCATGTAGGATGCACAAAACTCACGTAAGCAAAGTTATCAAATTCAAGTGATACAGGTTTTGGGGGAGAGAGGAGGAACTAGAGATTAAATTCAAGCCCTTTGTAGGGAGCTACACCCAGCCCTTGTTTTATTTTTAAATTTTTTAAATTGAATTCTTTATTGGTACATTTTATATACAGATCACAATCACATTCAACACTGGGGAATTTGTACCAGTATATGACATGAGTTAATTCTCATTTTTACCCACATCCCTACCCATCCCATAAGCCCCCACCCCCTATATATATATGTGTTTTCTTTTTCTTTTCAAATCATATTTATTCTTTCCTCACATTACTTTCTGATTTTTAAATTTTGAAACAGGGTCTTTCCAAGTCAATAAGTTGTTCAGGGTGGGCTTGAGGAAGGCTGGGCTCCTCCTATCTCAGCCTCCCAGAGTACTGGGATTATAGGTGTGTACTTAATTACATCAGTCTCTTTTGAGAACAGCCTCTGAACCCTTTAATAAAAAATTTGAAATTGTGGGCCTAGGATTTAGCTGAAGTGGTCTTGTGCCTACCTTGCAAACATAAGAGCCCGAGTTTGATCCCGGGTACTGGGAAAGAAAAAAATGTGACATTGTGTGCTGTGTTTTCTTCTCTGAATTTCAGATTCTTTTAAATATATACATAACTTTCCTGTCATTTTCTCAGACTTAAGCTAACTATAACTCACCACTTTCATTATCTTTGTCTAGAGGAGTGAGAGTGTCCAGTTTGTTTCTAATGGGTTTGGAGGACAAAGCTGGCCAGAGTCTTGTTGACCTTAATAAGGAAGGCATTATCAAACATTATAAGTAACAGGATCATTCACGTGATCTGGGAAAACCTATTTCATTTTTAGTTCCAAAACAGCACATAGGAGAACAGCAGGGCAACATCCAGTACTGCTGTGTGTGCAGAGTCCGTGACACTGGGCAAGTGCAGATGGGTGAATCCTAAGAGGAACCAGACATCTGACTCTGTGTTTCAGTGTTCCATCTTCCTGCCGTTCCCTGGGGCTTCCACCTTGAGTCTCTCTGGTGCTTGAGGGGGTTGGGAGGTTTGGGTTAGGACAATCTATTTTAGAATTCCTTGGACCCCCAGAACCGAGACTGGTTTCAGATAGAGGCCTCTTCCTCAGGTGCAAGTGGCATTTAATGTTGCACCGTGGCCGCCCACCAGTGTGTAAGTAGAGGAGCTTGAGGCCCAAAAAAGCAGCCACATGTATGAAACCCCATGTGCTTCCCCTTTCCAGGTACCAGCAGATGTGGAGAAATGTCAGGACCGCATGGAGTGTTTCAATGCTGACCTGAAGGCCGACATGGAGAGGTGGCAGAACAACAAGCAGCAGGACTTCCGGCAGCTGCTCATGGGCTTGGCTGACAAGAACATCCAGTATTATGAGAAGGTGAGGAGCGGGCCCAACAGGACCCTCGTTTTAATACCCAGAGCCTTTTGTGAGGGCCTGCTAGAAGCCCAGCGGCTGGCTCCTGTGTGTCTCATTTCCTCCCTTTGTCTGTCTGGTCAACTGCCTGTGTGCCCTGGCCTAGCTGTACTGATTGTGGCACTGTCGGTGAGCAGAGGCTCTGTGTACCCACAGGGTTTCCTCAAGCCCACTGGTGCTCAAAGCAGCAGCAGCATCTTTGGTGCTCTTTGGTTCTGCAGGTGGCCCCAGTCAGTCAGACCTTCAGGTTTGGGTTACTTAATGCTGCCTTGCAGTCTTCATGCCCCTTGGTCAATGTGATGTACCCTTATCTTTAAAATACTGTTTGGACGGGGCTGGAAATTTGGCTCAGTGGTTCCAGCGCCTACCTCACAAGTGCAAGGTCCCTGGTTCAATCCCTGGCAACCACATACGACAATACTGGGCATGGTGGCCACACCCACCGGCAATCAGTACCACATACCACAGATGCCAGGCTTGGTGGCTCACGCCTGTAATCCCAGCACTCGGGAGGCAGAGGCAGGAGGATTGCTGAGTTCAAGGCTTGCCTGGGCTACATAGTGAGCTCAGGGCCAGCCTGAACTACAAAGTGAGACCCTGTCTCAAAAAAAAAAAATTCTGTTTGGTTTCAGAGACCTGGAAGTGCAGCTCAGTGGTAGCCAACTTGGCTGGCATTGTGGAAGTCCCTTGGGTTCAGTCCCCTGACCACCAAAAACCACAGATAATAAAAGCTTGTTTTTTTGTTTTTTGATTTGACTGTACTTGGGATCAAGCCCAGCAGTGCCCTACCACTGAGCTGCATCCTCAGCCCATACTGCTTTTTACTTTGAGACCAGGTCTTACCAAGTTTCCCAGGCTGGCTTCAGCCTTGTCATCCTCAGGTATCTCGACAGGTGGAACTACAGGTGTGTGTCACTGTGCCCACTGTTAGTTTTTTAAAAATAGACTTCAAAATGCTGTTTTAAAATACCTAAAATGAAGGTATATAGGGTTACAAAGGAAAACAGTTGTATTGAAGAAGTTTTATTCATGGATTCCCTTGATCTATAGACCTCAGGTTCAGCACATCCACACATGTACCTTCAATCAAGATACAAAGCCAGTCTCCTTAATCAAGTTTGTTCTTAGTATATCCAGTTCTAGGTCATTTCTGCTGATGAATTTTGATACTCCTTACAAGCCTGAAATTCTAAAGAATGGCCTAATCAGTTCACAAGTAAGTTGTAAACTCAAAGTCAAACTGTTGGAAAGACAAGGCCTCCTAGCGTGCTGCCAGGTAGTGACCTGCTGCTTACAGCAGGATTCTAGAAACAGGTCCCATCTCAAGAGAGAGAACTCATCTGTTGTGAGGGGCTGCTGGCTCTGGTTGCTGCCTGGAGGCCATGTGTCTGTCTCTTCCAGTTCACCGGGAAGGTTAAGGAAACAGCCCCAGAGTGGCCCTTACTTGTCAGGTGTCTGGAATGGCTGCTTAAGTGGGGGAGGCAGGTGTCCTCTCCCTGCCCCCTCTGTGGAGCCGTGTGGTGCTCCCGGGCCGGAGCTGGACTGGAGGCCCTGAGTGTGATATCCGATTTGCTCTTCACAGCACACTGTTGGAGCTTAGTATTCTCGATTTACACTTGAATAAGCTCTAGCTCAGCAGGGTTTAGAACTTTGCCAAGGGGCCGCAGCCCATGGGTGAGTGAAGCAGGATGGCAGAGCTAGTGGGTCTGCACGTCAGGGTGGTCCCCACACATGCTCACCTGGGCAGCAGGGCGTGTGACTTTGGGAACAGCCCTGGCTGTCCAGGGCCAGGCAGGTCGCTCCATACGAATCGAGGCCTCCTCTCTACCAACCGTGCTGTCAGGCAAGATGTGTGTTTGTGCCTGTGATCCTTCTCCACCAAGTGATTGATTGTCAAGATAAATGAAGTGACGCGCGTGTGTACCTAGCACATGGCAGGGACTCCATAAGTGTTACTTCCTACCTTCATCTTCTCCCTCTCCCGTCACTGTTGACAGCCTTTCCATTACTCTAAAACCAGCCGGAGCCAGTGTCTTCATCACCCCTCCTGGGGTGAACCCCAGCATCCCTGAATCCCTTGCCCAGGGCTGAGGCCAGATTTTATGTCTTTCCCTAGTATTCCACAAGCAGGTTCGCCATTTTGGGGCCTGGCCTTGGCTCTTACATGATGTTTCTTATAAGTGTTTTTCATGTACTTTCCTTGTGCAAGGAACTGGGTGGACAAAGTTGGTAACACAAACAGCAGAACCTCTGACCTCAAGGCACCCTTCAGTCTGGGGGAAGTTACGTGTTCATGAAAGAATCCCACAGCTAAGAGAAAAGTGTGGTGAAGCAAAAGATAAGGAAACTTGGAGAAAATACTGGAGGTATAATTCAGACTAGGACAGGAAAAGCCAAACTGTGGAGATGACATTTACTCTGAGCCATAGAAAAAAGACTTGCAGAATATGTGTTCCAGTCAAAGGTCCCTGAGATAAATCTGATAGGGCCTCAGTTCCTTGTGCTGATAGAGAAATATCCTCCCAATCTGAGGTGATGGCCTGCGGAGAGAGGAGGACCACACTCTGGGTCTCTTCTGGAAGCAGCTCCGAGGCTCGCAGGCCTCTTCATATGGGGCAAACTTCTGAGCCTGGTTCTTCTTTGACCTCAGAGTCATCAAGAAAGGAACGGAGCCACCTCACCACCCCGCCTTCCAGTGTATCCTGAGGATGCCGCTCTCCCCGCCTCCTCGGGGCTCATCCCTGGTGACTCAGTACCAAGTCCTCCCACCCTGGGCTGCTCCCAGGAGAGGCCTAGTGCAGTGGGCCTCTCCTGCCCCTTATGCAAACACTGCTTTGAGGGAGGATCCTCTCTACGAAGTAGGCTGCTCCAAGATGACGGTGCCAGAGTTGGGCTGGTTCTTGGCCTGTCACAGGCTGGAGGAGGAAAAGGCTTTGTGTGATAGGCAGAGTGGTCAATTTGCTCTACACCTTCGGTGCTATCGGTCTTGGGCCAGTTATTTAACCTGAGTTGCAAAAGGTGTGTATAATAAATAATATTTCCTCCTCACAGCATTGTTGGTGATGAACGTAAGATACCTAACAGTGTTTAGACACAATTAAACTCAGTTGTTTGGGGCCCTTTCTCTGTTTTCCCTTTTGGGAGATCCAGGCATGGCCCAACCAGCCAGTCTGAAGCAGGTGTTCCACCACCTCTTACCCAGGTGGCCGTCCAGTGCCAAGAGCCTGTCATGCTCGCCTTCCTCTGCTCTACCCACACCCGGAGCAGGGCCTCAAGCGCCTCCTGCCTGTGCTCTGTTTTGCCTTTTCAAGGGAAGGATTTTTCTTCCACTGAATCCATTTCTCCCCGGTGGGTTTGAGCTCACACACTCCTGCGGGCACCTGGAAGCCTGTAGGGACACTGCTGTCTTTCATAAAGAGGGGAGTAGCACAGTCCAAACAAACACTTGTCTCCTCCCCTGATGACAGATATGGATAATACATGTAGGTGTCATTAGACAAAGGTGACCCAGCAGGATTGACAATGAAAGTATAGACCAGAGCAGTCAGACGAGACTGACCCTGAAATCTGAAGCTCGATGCTTATTTTGTATGCCTGTTGTCATTTCAGTGCCTCATGGCGTGGGAGTCGATCATTCCACTGCTGCAGGAGAAACAAGAGGCCAAGTAGGCTCCTTCTCGGGACAGACTCGTACCTTCATGGGGCCTGGCGCTCTCTACCAGAGTGTCCCACAGTGCCAGAGAGGTGGCACCGGAACAGAAGCACCTCTCCTGTGTGTACTCTCTCCCTCCCCTCTGCACCCCACCGTCATTTGCAGTTAGTATTTATTCCTCAATGGCGTCTGTGAGGCTATAATCATCTCTCAGAAAAAGAGGTGTACCTCCGTGTTGTGACGGAACCTACTACATGGGACACTCTGAAGGCTTGAAAGTGAGGAACACGGTAACCCACAGCTGACCTGTGCCGTCTCAGGAGAGTTTCCTCTTTGGGGACAGCCAGTGGCCTGTTGTGGGGGAAAACCCGGGTCCTGCTTCTCAAGGACGTGAGGAGCCGTGAAGAGAAGCTCTGTGGCTGCTGTGGGGCAGCGGCCCTGCTCTTGACCCTGGGGCTTGGGCTTGGCCCGGCCTGGACAGAGGTATCAGGGCCTCTGCAGAGGGTCCTTCATTTACAGTGGCCTGTCCCTGTGAGTGTGGCCTGCTGTCTGCCTGTGACAGGGACACATATTTTATTGTTCTGGTTCATGTGGAGCCTTTGAAACCAGTGTCTAGATGCACCCATCTCGAGTGAGCAAGCCAGTGTCTTTGTCGCTGTGTGATGCCTTGGGAGGCTGAGTGGATGCTCCTCGATCATGTTTCTGATACCAGAATGCAAAGATTAGCAACTCTCTGTGGAAAATGAAAAAAGGTGCATTTTTTTCTCTGTAAAGGTCTTTAGTGTTTTTCTTTCATTCATTCAGTGTTGATACAGTCGAGATTAGATGTGTTAGGAAATACTTGTTGTTTTGCAGTCGAAGTTGCTCTGTTAGTGTTGAGACAGATGGGCATATACCAAGCCCCACTTTCAATGTCTGCTTCATGCAATTTGCCTTTACCTCACCAGAAACACTTAGCTGAATACTTCTTACCATGTCCATGAGCTGTGTGGGCAGCCTTTTGGTGAGAGGGCCAGTACGTTGCATCCTTCTGACCCAGTCAAAATTTGTAAACTCCATGTGAATGTTCTACATAAAGTGCTTTAACCCTCAGCATTTCCTGATCAAGAAGAAAAGTCAGGACTACAGGGACCTCGAGGTGACAAGGGTAACAGTGAACTCTTTGCTTCTAACTAAGCTAAAATTTCAGTTTGTAGCCAAATACTGGGGGCTGCTGGCATGTTTAAAGTCTTCATTTCAACTATTACCAAGGTTATCTTTTAAATCACTATAAAACTAGTAGTCATAAAGAATCTATCTTCCATTTTTTCCCTCCCAGAGAAGTGACTCTTCCCAATAGAACTGTAAATGTAGCATCAAATAAGCAGTATTTTTAGTTTTTGTTGTTTTGTTTTGATACAAGGTCTCACCAAATAGTCCAGTCTGGTATTGAATTCTCTGTGTAGCCCAGGCTGGCCTTGAACTCACGGTGATCCTTCTGCCTCAGCCCCCCTCTCCCCGCAGTGTGGGGTGGATTCCAGGCATGCTCCACCACACCGGGCTTTTTTTGTGTTTTAAATGAAGTAGTGAAAACACTACTGTGCGGCACATTGAAGTCATTTCATCCCATGCTAACAGCAGAGCTGATCTTGTGGCGGCCAAAGTGGGTCACCGTTGGGGCCGCAGTTGGGACAGCACAGAACAGTTTGGTTCTGTTTTATTATGTTAGACAGAATCACAGAGAAGATAATTTTTATCCCCTTGGTACTTGCTGTTACTGTTATACCCCATCTGTGCCATCTAAAATCCTTTGATGTGAATTTGCAGCTTGGTACAAACATAAATTGTTCACTGAAGCAGAAGGGTGAGAACGCTCATCTGGCCCATCTGCAGTGACTCAGCGCTTCATTCTACCTCTAAACCATTGTGTCAGTGCAGGGATGGGTGTCCAAGTCTGGGCCAGCAGAGTGCTAGTATCTGGCAGAAGACATAAGACAGGCCCAGCGGTGAACGTTACCTTTGGAATGTGGCAGCTTTGACCTTGTGGACTGTGTGCTTTAAGAATGTTGTCCAGGATGATGAATGCATAGGACAAGCGGAGGAAGGAATCACTGGGAAACTGGAACCTGGTGACCCACTAGGTGCTGTGGCCTGGTCTTGCCTGGACAGTGGTAATTGGGAAAGGAGCAGTCCTTTAAAAGCAGCAGTGGCTCCTCACTGGGAGACGTGCAGAGGCCAGTGTGGTCCACGTCATTTTCTCATGGAATGCAGAGCACTGGCTCTGAAGGGACTCGGGCCCTTGGCGATCTTTGTCTTGATCTGTGTTTGGTCCCCAGATAATTATGCTGTGAGACACCAGGAAGAATGCAAACTTTCTGTCTTCCAGGCAGAACCAAGAAAACCCACACGTGTTAATGACTTCCTTGGAGGAGAGGCCCTTCCCAAGAAGGGATGTCATCTGTGTCCTCAGGCTGGGCTCCGATAGGGGGAGGAGGCTGGCTTGGAAGGGTGGGGACAGTATGTAGGGACGGAGGCTGTCCGCCCTCCCCACTCACATGACTCCCTCTTACCACAGAGATTCGTCAGCCCCAAGTGTTTACCTCTTTAATCTCGATCCACCACTAAGGAGATTGCCTGTGAGAAGCGTAACTTGGAGACTTCTGTGGCAAAGATGGCCTTGGAGAGGTTTTATCACTGTACCTTCTGGAGTCCTCAGGTCACCTTAGCTCACCAGCTCCTCTCTTGTGTCTCTTTCCATGAGATTATTTTGTTCAAGGGCGTACTTTACCTCAAACAGAATGACATGGACAGTTTTTGAGGCTTGGGATGGAATGGAAAGTTGTCCCTTGCGACCGACTGGGTCCTGAGAAGGGAAAGGTGTCCTTCACCTGGGTTAAAAATCCAGACGACACAGCACTCGGGAGGCAGAGACAGGAGGATTGCTGAGTTTGCGGCGGCTTGCCTGGGCACCATAGTGAGCTCAGGGCCAGCCTGAACTACAAAGCGAGACCCTGTCTCAAAAGAAAAAAAAAAAAAAAATCCAGATGACAGGAGAGAATTCCTAGAAACTGAGCAAATTGTAGACATGCAGACGATGTTAAAGAGGGAAGTTACACCCACCAGCCATCAGTACCACACACCACAGTGCCAGGCGCGTGGCTCACGCCTGTCATCCCAACACTCGGGAGGCAGAGGCAGGAGGATTGCTGAGTTCCAGGCTTGTCTGGGCTACATAGTGAGCTCAGGGCCAGCCTGAGCTACAAAGAGAGACCCTGTCTCAAAAAAAAAAAGAGGGAACAGTTGTGACTTGCAAGGGGTGTGTCACAGAACTTCCTCTCAGGGAAGGGGGTCTACAAGTGGGGTCCAGGTGGCCTTGCTCAGGGCGAGGGGACACATTCCTCAGCCAGTCGTGGGCTGGGTTTCATCCTTCGATAAGGCATAGTAGTGATTGCTGATGAACTGAAGATGGTCAGAGAGATCTGGGGATCATGGTGAGCGTCAGATAAGTGCTTCATGCCAAATTCAGCCACACCAAATGTGCTCTAGATGTTGAAAAGGTTTTCTTAGTGGCCACTGCACACATGGAAACTAAATGCTCTCTCACACACACACACACACACACCTCACACACAGCTTGTGTGGCTGCCTGTGGCAAGGAACCCACCAGAACTGTTTCAGAGGTGGGCATGGTGCCCATATGGCAGTTGCAAGTGAAATTTCTGTCTTGGCACAGTAGCCCAAGGAACACCCAGCTTGGATGACTCGATCCTGCCCTTGGCAGCATTTCCTCTCAGCCACGGGCGGCTGTGTCTCTTGTGATGGGGTTCACTGGGGTGCGGGGGAGTCATTCTCTACCCTTTATCGGGACTTGGTGAGAGAGAGGACTTAGGGAGGCCAGAAGCGGGCTCTGCGCCAGCTCAGTGGGGTCCCTGGGGATTCCTCCCCGTCCAGCTGCTGTGGTCAGGACAGGAGGCAGCCACGCAGCCATCTGGACAGCTACTTGAAGGACCCGTGCGATAGGGGACACTAATTATTTCTGTGGCTGGGGTAGCACTGTTTTGGCCATTGTCACTTACAAGGTTGTCTTGGCAATTTTGGTTTCCTTTCTATACTTTCAAAAGTCCTCAGACAGGCAAGCGAGAGATGGGATGTACTCTTCCATTGCTTGTGTTTCGCTGCTCACGCCCACACGGCAGGTGGCACTTCTCAGTACATTTGAGGGGACTGTCCTCGCTTAGGCCAAACTTTAGGTAGAGGGGCTGGTGTGTTGAACTTGTGTTCTCTCCCCCCACTCCCCCCCCTGACAGTATTGGAGATTGATGTTTTATTTTTATTTTTTGAGACAGGGTCTCACTATGTCCTTCAGGCTGGCTTTGAACTCGCTAAGTAGTCCAGCTCGGCCTCAAACTCATGGTGTCCTACTGCCTCAGTCTCTTTAGTGCTGAGACTACAGGAGCGCTTAGTACTGGGAATTGAACCAGGGTCTTGTGCATGCTAGTTAGGCCCTCAACCACTGAGCTGCATCCCCAGAAGCCCCCCTTTTATTTAATTTTTATTTTGAGATGGGGTTTCTCTTAACTTGTCCAGGCTAGACTTGAACTTGTGATCCTCCCCCTCTCCCTCCGACTCCAAGGTAACTCGGATTACAGGTGAGCTCCACTATACCTGGTATCTCTTTCTTGTTTTCAGTTCAGTGAATAATCCAGGAATCCAGTTTCTCACTAACCCACTCTTTCAGGAATGTCAGTTCTCCCCAAAGTCGCATGAGTCAGGGAGAGTGCAAGGACTGTCTGCATTTAAAAAAACCAGGCTGGGGGCTGTTTGCCCTTACGTGTTTGAAACATATCGTGTCTATCCTTTCTATGTGGCAGAAAAATGCTATCCAGGTAGTTTCTACTAGTCTGTAAATAAGTGCTATGAAAAATAACTTTAAAAACAATAAGATGTTTGTCTCATATAAATATTTTGTGTACTTAGCACTTGAAAATCAATTCCAGAATTTACAAAAACGCAGACTGTTAAAAGCCTTTTTGAAAAATTTTAAATATTAATAATAATATGCCTTATACTTCAACTAGTGTTTTTAAAATTCTGGGTACAAATTAGTCATTCTGTTGACACAGTAGAGACCTATCATAGCCAGTCCTTGATCCTCTTTGAAAAAACACAACAAAGAGTCAGGGTGGCCATTCACGGGGAGAGAACTAAGTCTCACTATTGCCAAAAGATATTTTTAATAATATACGGAAACACGGGGAGCACAAACCTTTCATTGTTTTAAAGTATGAAAGATTATGTGCTCACTTCGGCAGCACATATACTAAAGTATGAAAGATTAGTGCCTTTTGGCCTACTTTGATTACAGATCTGTGGTATCAGAATCGACAAATCCTAGTGATGAACAGTACTCTATAGGTGTTGACAGCATTAAAGGTTTACCTGATTTCTACAGAATGGCTTTTAAAGGTACTATGGGGATCTCAGAGCGCCATGTTTTTGGATGGAATTCTCCACAGGTTGAAATGCCAAAACCAAAATCTTTTACAGTGACTCACATAATTGAATCCATTTTAGGAGAGCTTTTAGTTAAAATCACTGATAAAGGATATAGCATATGTGCCCCTCCCAGGAGACTGCCCGGCCGCCAGGTGCATCCCTGCTGTCCGCAGGCCAGTCAGAGCAGCCAGCGCTGCCCGCACCCCTGGTGGACAGACTTGTCACCGTTGTAGCGCAGACCTCGGGTCGGAAACGATACTGATGGAGCAGAGCGGAATTGCTCTCTCCTGGGTGCGGGGATGGGGGAGGGGAAGCAGGTGGCAGACAAAATGTGAATCTGTTCAGTAAAGCAATGGCCACGCCAGCCAGGCTTCGTCAGATAACGAACCAGCATCTCTTAGCAGTCAGCACTGTCCACCCGGACACCCTGAGGTGCCTGCTGTCCTGTCCACGGAGTCCCTGCCCTGTGTCTCCTCCACCTCTGGGGTCAGGACAGCACGAGGTGACTGACAGCAGATCCGCTCTCATGCCACAAACTGCCAGCAAACTTTCTAACTTGTATTTTAACTGTTAAGAGATTAAAACTTTTGCTTAGAACATGTCTAAATTATGGACTGTGGTTCTCATTTTTAGAAATCATTATGTTTAAAAATTGAAAAGAAAATGGGGGAAGCCTTCTGGGGTATTGGTAAAGTCCTCCATGTAGATGTGTTCCAGTCTCTCCATGCTGCCATTAAGCCAAAACAAAAGCTGTGAAAATAAAAAGTGCTTGAGAGAGTGTGTGTTCCGAAAGTGATTTATTTACAGATTGAAGTCTGTATTTCATGAAGCTACCAAATGTTAAAAGAATGTCACCTCCTTTTCTTTGTTCTGGAACCCAGAGATTATAAAATTAAAGAAAAAGGTTTGTGCTGAATTTTTGATGCTGGCGCACAGTATTTGTCCACTTTCTTTTCATATGTCTGTGTATAAAAAATTCTCTTGTTTACTATGGGGTTAGTATTACATTTTGAGGTAAACAAAGAATTTATACTGCTTGATAAACTATTAGCTTGTACATTTAAAAACAGTTTCTTTACCTCAGTTAACTTAAAATAATGGACCAATAAACTGATAAAAGATGCTTTCTTTACCTTGAGTCATGTTCTCTTTTGTACCTGTCTGTACGGTGCCTCTTTTTTCTTATTTTCTCTGAAAAGATAGAAATTTGCCTCCAAGAGTCAGGATATACAGAGCAACAGGGAAAACCAAGTATGTATATAACTTAGCTAGATGTGTAACTTATAGTTTAACTCTTTATTCTCCATTTCTGTATAGATCCACCCTCAGTTTACCCCCTCCTGCCTCTTACAGATTGACTCTAATTGGGGGAGATGTGTAATTGTTGTTATGATTCGCAGACTGATTAACAGCCAGTTGAGGTGTCACATGAGATTTCATTTTCCTCTGTACTATCCCACAGGGAAGCACATCATATTCAGGGTTAGGGCCTGTCACTTCCTCACTGATTGATTTAACTGCTAGGATAGTTTTGAAGAATTTATAAGAAAAAGAAATATCTGTGACTTATTAAAGTGTAAGAATGTACATATACTCCTTGTTTAACAACTGACCTATTTAATGACAACTTAGGACTGAGGTACACTGGATTTATGCACCATCTTTTTGTATTGTTTTGTACATCTTGTTTATAGAGCCACGCTTTTTTTTTTTTTTTTTTTTGAGACAGGGTCTCGCTTTGTAGTCCAGGCTGGCCCTGAGCTCACTATGTAGCCCAGGCAAGCCTCGAACTCAGCAATCCTCCTGTCTCTGCCTCCCGAGTGCTGGGATGACAGGCGTGAGCTACCACGCCCGGCACTGTGGTATGTGGTATTGATTGCTGGTGGGTGTGAGTCACCATGCCCAACATTGTATGTGGTTACCAGGATCGAACTCCCGAAACCACTGAGCTAAATCTCTGGCCCCGTGCTTTTTTTTGTACACTGTACCTTGTTTATACAGTACTATAATTTTGGCTGTTGTACTGTACAGAACAGTACTACAGTTTTATTTTCTGTTATATGATGGTACTACATGTAAGAGTTATGCCCAGAAAAAGGAAAATCATCAAGTTGAAGTCTCCTTTGACAGTTTCTTGGTTCTGATTATTGTAATGTTCATATTGTATTACAATTCCTCATTCAGCAACTAATGCATTTAACAACCTCATCAAGGAACCAAATTCAGTTGTAAAACAAGAAATGTCTGTATTGCAAATTAAAGGCCAGAGTGCCAGAGTTAAGTCTACCTAATGGTGCCCGTGGGTTGGAAATGAATTTAAAATGGTGTTGAACTTGGCTGCCTGATAGTAGCCAATCTAAGACTGCAGTGGTACAAGATGAGCAAAGATTTGGGTTCAAATGTCAGCTTTTCCATTCGGTAGCTGTGTGACTGTAGGCAAGTCACCTCTCTGAACCTTTGGGTCTGTGGTCTTTGCAGAGCAGACAGCCCTTGCCCGTAGGTGGTTGTCAGGATCGGCAGTCATGTGTGAGGTGCCCGTATGGTGACGCTGGCTATGTGAGGGGACTTACGGGCACACTCTTCCAGGTTTTAAATGTGGCCGATTTATCTAGGAAGGAAACTTTCCTATATGTTTGACTACCTGAGTTTTTCTTTTTGTTTTTATAGTACTGAGGATCAAACCTAGGGCTTTTGATTTGGGCTATGTCCCACACCATTCTCTGTATTTTTTATTTTAAGACAAGGCCTTGCTAGCAGTTGTTCATTCTAGTCTTGAACTTGTGATCCCCCAGAATGCTGAGGTCACAGGGATGTGTCCCCACATCTGGCTGACATCTACTTTAAAAAAGTGGGCTAACACCTTTTTAGAAGGTACGAGTTGAGATGCTAGAGGATTGTGGTCAAGACTGAAGGTCCAGGGCATAGATGAGACTAGCTTGTAAAGCTGTGGCAAGAAGGGGAGATGGAGATGAGCAGCTGGATTGATGAGGTTTCCATGGTGAAGGGAATGAGTCCGAGGCGATTTAGAAACTTCCCTCCTGGGAGCTGGACGTGATGCCATTAAGTAAAATGAATCAGGAGAGAAGTATTTTGAAACATTCTATTCTTAGGTGATGGAGTGGGAGAATCGTTCGGTCTGGAGTCGTTGGGGAAACGCAGGTGGACATGTTAGTTGTTGGAAACAAAGTTCTGGAGTCCTTGGGAATAGACCCCATTGCGTGGAAAGAGAAACAGGGCCAGGCATCGGGGACCTAGGTCCTGAAGGAGGAGGGGAGGGGAGGGGGCACTCCAGGAAGGCCTTAGGCCACGTGGGTTCAGTGACGGCTCGGAGACTGAAGGCCTGCCGCCTGCTGTCCGGCCCCATGCCCGTTGGGTCTGCGCAGGGCCCCGCAGCATGCATTTCTAACAGGTCCTCAGATGAAGCTGGTGCTGGTGGCCTAAGCATCACGGGGTTAGAAATCTAAAGAAATGCGACCCAGGCTCAGCTGGACAGGTTAAAGCTGCTATTCTGAGGACCAGTGGGGTTGAAAAAGAGCCAGGACCAGGGCTTCGAGAGCCCAGTTTAGGTTAGGAGCTGCCTCAGGAGGTTCAATGAAGACATACAAAGGAACTTCTCTGGCCTTTAGGAGCAGGCATGGAGAAGCCAGGGATTCATTTCGTCCATGTACGGGCTGGCATGGGCGGCAAGGATCGAGAGGAAGGAGCATGGTGCCGACCAGTCTTGACTCGTCTCCCATGGCCCTGCCCCGGTGCCGTCTCAGCGAAGGCCCCACGCCCGTCTTGACTGCCTGCGCCCCTCCAGCCCCTGCCTCACACCGCGCACTGCGCCCGTCGACTCCTGCCAGCCTCTGGCCTCGCACCCCTCTACTCCTCTCCCCATGCACCCGCCCCCCAGGGGTCTGTCTACTGTCGTCCATCACCGGGCTTGCTGCAGAACCCTTAGCTTGTCTCTTTTTAGCACATCTTCCTTGCTTCTCCCAGGCCGTGTCCAGAGCGCTCTCAGATGCAGATGTAAGCATTCTGCCTTCTAAGGAAAATCTGTCAACAGTCGTGCCCATTACCCTAAGAAGAAACGCAGCCTCATAACTCTTAAAACTTCCAACCTCCCATATTTCTTCTGAAAGGATCTTTGGTGCCGTCCTTCCTCCCTGCTCTAGTCTTCTCTCCATCCCACCCTTCCTAACACCTGTCCCTCCCCCTCCTCCTTTCTAACCCTTCACGTGGAATTCTTCTATCTGGGGAAACTCCCTTTCAGCCTCTGCTTGGAGTTTTCCCAGCATGTGGCCTCCCAGCCTCCCCCTCACCCTGGAGCTCTGTTTCTGCAGACCTGCGTGCTGTGCGCCCTCGCAGGAGCGTTTGTTGGAGGAACACCACCGCTCGCCCTCCTGTGCGCTCCTCTCGCTACACACGGCTGGCTCGGGCAGGGTTGGCCCTCCTTATTTTCTCTGTATCTCCACACCTAGCGTGGCACCTGGACCTCAGTAGACAGATGAAATGTTGTTTATTCCCTGACAAAGGCTTACAGATTACAGGCTTTTTGAGACCAAAAGCTGTGGCAGTTAAGTGTTTCCTCTAGATCTAGCTTTGTGTTTCACCCCAGATTAAGAATGGCATGTCTGGGGCCAGAGGGTTAGCTCAGTGGTTCTGGCACCTGCCTCACAAGCGCAAGGTCCCGAGTTCGATCCCCGATAACCACATACAATGCTGGGTGTGGTGACTCACACCCACCAACCATCAATACCACATACCACAGTGCCGGGCATGGTGGCTCACGCCTGTAATCCTAGCACTCGGGAGGCAGAGACAGGAGGATTGCTGAGTTCGAGGCTGGCCTGGGCTACACAGTGAGCTCAGGGCCAGCCTGAACTACAAAGTGAGACCCTGTCTCAAAAAAAAAAAAAAAGAATGGCATTCTGGGGCTCAGGATTTAGCTCAGTGGTGCTGTGCCTACCTTGCAAGAGCAAGGTTCTGAGTTCGATCCCTGGTACCACAGGAAACAAAAAAAGACTGCCATGTTGGTAGTGGTAAGGGGAAAGAACAATTCACACACTGATGTAGTAAATGTTGATTTTATTAAGAGGCGACTCTGCTTTTATACATTTAAGTAAAATAGACAAAAATAAATACCTTAAAATAAAACAGCTCTTATATATTCTCTCCCTTTACACCTCCCACTTCGTTGGCTGATGATATCCAACTGACTATTCCATTAGGAAAAATTTTAAATATTTGCTGCTCAGAAACAACCATGACAACAACAATACCCTGCACAGCTCCATTGTCCTTGAGTTCCCATAGCTAACCAGGCCCCAGGAAAGAAGGCTGACTTTTTTTTCAAGGTTTTATTTTGATTTGAAAGACACTGTTCATCCAAAACCACTGGCAGTTCTTATAAAACCTCCCTTTCCTTAGGCTGTCCAGCTGCAGGCCTCACTTGAGTCTTTCCCATGGGGCTGTTAGCACAGCACCCAGGTGACAGTCCTGTGTCGGAGCCATCAAGACAATCCCGGAATAAAGGGGGACTGGCTGGCTGCAGCTGGAGCCCAAAGCCCCATCGAGGGCCTGGGACAGCAGCCTGCACCCCAGAATCTAGCATCTGCCTAAGGGGCATCTGAAAGTTGAGAAAGTTCTTCCATCACCTAGAAAGTGCTTTTCCCATCCACCTGGGACCCCCGAACCCAGGGCCATTTCGGGGCTAACTTTGGCTGGAACCTAGGTGTCCTGAGTAGAGTTGCTTTGGTCACTAGTTCTCGGCTCATTTTCTTAGTCTTCCAGAGACCCAGCCACTGCTGGCGCTTGTAGCTCCTGGAGATCCACAATGTCATTTTTGTGTCCTGTCTTCGTGCTGCAAGCCTGGGACTTGTTTATAGGCCACAATGCTGTAAGAATTTATCATGGAGAGTTAGAAGAGAATGGCTGGAGTAAGGCAAAGGCTGTAGCTTTTCCTCCTGGCCAAGGCTGGAGAATGTCTCTGGCCACTGTATCTCAGAGTGAGAAGCTATGCTGGGGCGATCTCCAGCCACAACTGCATCACTGACAAAGTGAGAGGATTCCCCATTATGGCATCAGAACGGCCTGGGGGCTTCTCTCACTTCCAGTTCCTTCCAGTCCTGTGATAATGTCCTTTTCTGTTTCACGCATCATTAACACTTTGCATTTACATTTTTCTGGAGTCTGTCTCTTGCCTGCTGATGAATTCCTATGTGTACCTCAAAATCAAGATTGACCTTCATTAATCTCAAGAATTAGCACCTCATCTTTCCCTTCCTAGTCCCTTGATCAGATTAACCTTGTCCTAAAATACCAGCAGACAATTTGGAGGCTGAGACAAGAGGACTACTATGAGTTTGAGGCCAACTTGGGCTACACAGATTGTTCAAGACTGGCCTGAACTACCTAGCAAGACCCTGTCTCAAAAAACAAAACCAAAACAAATCAGCAAGTAAATGGAGTCATAGCAATTAGGAGCTCTTGGTTTGAGTCTTAGATCTGCGTGATGGATCATGTCCTGAGCTTCTGAGGCCCCAAGTTTTTTCTCAAGTGAGAAGACAGCCCAGAGCGGAACGCCCCCAGTATTCCTCTACTTGAAGGTAACAGAGAAGTGATCAGAGAGTTTGGAGGAAAAACATCAAAAGAGTTGGGGGTAATGAAGGCCATGGGTGAGTCCTATGCCTGGAGGAAGAGTGACCGAGTGTGCAAGGGGAGCTGGAGATCATGGGAGCTGGGACCGCGTGTGTCCGTTAATCCAGCCGTGAAGAAAGAAGTCATCCTGGTGGGGCTGTGGGGGAGCGAGACTGGAGAAGGACTGGAAGCGAACAGGAGGCGAGTACGGGAGACAGCAGGCGCCGCCTTTGGAGCAACTGGCTCTAAGAGGAGGACGAAAGAGACTTTGAGACGAGGAGAAGGAGGAAGTGGAGGAGAAGGAAAGACAGAGAGAGATGAGGCAGTAGAAGTGCTCTGAGTTAAGTGGGAGAGGTGACGTCCAGGCACTGGGTGACTTCCCTGGGAAGAGTGCCATGCAGTGGACAAGAGAGACTGCCGGGCTTGGGCGCCTCTCCATAACTTCCTGGCCGTGTGTCCATCCTTTGGCTGGTTCTGGTGAGCTGGGGAGACAGCTTGGCCAAGGTCAGATACATGCCGTTGAGTGCACGGGGGGGGGGGGGTCAAAGGCAGCACACTCTCCCACGTACCCTCAAGTCTCTTAACAGAGGCAAGACATGTACTTGGCACAGAAACAGCAGATAGAGATGCAGGAAGGAACAAGACATTGGACTTTCTCATTTACCTGTGAGTTTATATTTTTAGGTTGCACCTTAGCAAGACTTGTTTTCTAGTGTTTGTTTAGGTTAAAAAAAAAAAAAAAACTTCAACCAACTGCCAATGAAATAGGACTGGGTAACTTTCAAGCAGGCAAAATGACTAATCCATGACTCACTTGGCCAGAACTCCAGAGAAATTCCCATGCATGGTGGTTCTGGGAGTCAGTCCGACCCATTCAGCCAGGACTTACCTGGAAAAGGCTGGACAGGTACAGACAGAGCCTTGGGAAATGGGCCTTGATTATAGCCCTCTGTCTGAACCAACTCTCTCGGCTATCTGATCTTCATATCTTATTTTTCTCCACTTTTTTTTTTTTTGATGGTGTTAAGGATGGAACCCAAGGCCTGGTGTGTGCTAGGTTTATTTTTCTCATCTAAGAAAGAAAGCCAAGAAACTTAATGATTGATGACTTTGTTCTAAGAGACTTGTATTATGATGCAACGTGAAATTTTTTTCTAAAAATCACGTTATCACTGTCCTCTTTTAATTTAGCTTCAATTATTTTCTACTCTGCTACCTATAATAATGTCATCACCAATATATAGAGCTCTTATGTGCTACTAGGCAGTTTTCTTTAAAATGTAAGTATATACAGAATCCCTTGTACCTATTGTGTGGTTATAACCAGTTCACAAAGACTTCATTTTTTATAAAAGTAAAAATCTCAGTGCCGGGCATGGTGGCTCATGCTTGTAATCACAGCCCTCGGGAGGAAGAGGCAGGAGGATTGCTGTGAGTTCGAGGCCAGCCTGGGCTACATAGTGAATTTGGGGTCAGTCTGAACTACCAAGTGAGACCCTGTCTCAGAAAACTAACTAACTAAATAACTAAATAACTAAATAAATAATCTAAAAAAAGCAAAACTCTAACCTTGTAAGTTGCTTCTATGTTGAAATGATCTTTTGAACACCTCCTTCATTATTACAATTAGTTTCACCTGTCACTCCTTTAAAATGTGGCTCTGTAGCAAATACAAAGTACACATATGGTGGGGCTTTGTGACTCACGCTCTGACTCCTGTCGGGCAGGGCTGGCTGAAGGCAGAGCCGGACTGTGCTGACGTTTCTTCTGCTGATGATAATTGACTGGCATTCTCGTGAAGGGCCGCGGACCAGCCATGCCCTGCCCTGCTGCTCAGCCCTCCTCCTGCCTGTTACCTCGCAGAACTGAGCCAGGGGAGTTGCTGAGGGCCCTAAGGGGAAGCGCACACAGCCCAGTGGCCAGGAGATTTTGTACACAGAGAAGAGACAGTACTCAGAAAGGATGCGGGATCATGCTCACCCGAAAGGAGCCCAAACAAAAGAAGTCTGAATGGCTCAAGAGTTTCTAATACCAGCGTCTAAATATAAGGAAGTATATGCAGTGGCTATAAATAAATTGACCTCACAAAACTGCCAAGAAGTGAGCCAGCCCATTTGAGTTCTGTTCATTATTTGTGTTTTGGGCAATTTCAGGTGGCCAGATCACCTGCGTGCGGGCACAGGAGGGGTCTTCCTCATTGAGAACCTATTCTTCAGAAGTTGCTGCATAAACGCTGAGAGTAAAGAACCAGCGTGGACTAGACCTGGACTAGAGCCTTTAACCTAAACACCAGACCTCAGCCCACGTACCAGACACCGCTTCCATCTTACCCAATTGGGACAATGGCCAAGAAGGCTATGACAGAGGAGAGAGCAAAGCAGGTGCCGATAAACTTGTCCATGGTGACCTGATAGATCTTGTTATACACGGTGGACGTCACCACCCCGGTCAGCGTCAGGCACAGCTGCAGTGTGACGAACACCTTTCCTGTGAAGGGGACAGCGGTTAGTAAGCAATATCCTGTTGTGTCTCTCCTTGTTTTTCTCTAAAGAATCCCTGGAGAACCCTGGAGGACTTTGTCCCTCTTCTAAGGACTTCTTTTCAGTTTTCATGGCTCAATTTTCCAGAAACTCTGACGCTGTCCAATTGCATCTTCCTGAACATGTGGCTAAGTATCTCTGTGGCTTTTCAGTGGTTGCCCTTCAGAGAGTCTTTTTTGATGTCCTATCTTCCCTGGATGGAAACTCTAATGTTCCTAATGTACATGAGGATGCTTCTGGAACTTTCTTTCTTCTGCAAATCTATGCCTCAAGCTCAGCAGCTCTGAAACAGCCCAGGCAGAAGATCTGAGATTCCTTTCACTTACCATATGATGAATCCTTTATGAGTTTGGACAGGGCTGACCGGATGGTTGTGATGGGGATGAGAGCGAACATCATGATAATTCGTGCTGTAAGAGATCACACAAGAACACTCTTCACTGCAGTCCAGCCTCGAAGAGAAATCACAATAAAGCAAAACCCACATCCAGCCCTTCTCACAATCTCTAGGTGTTTGACCCGGAAGAAATAACTACTCTGCTAGTGGCCAAGTCCCCTCCTCCGTCAGACTCTGATGCTCTGAGGTCAGACTGAACTGTTCGCGTTGGGTTCCACTCTGCAGGGCACAGTTGGCAAGGTGATGACAGTGAAAGGGCCTGTATGGGTGAGGTAGGTGGTTCCTAGGGAAGGAGATCTGGTGCCACCAAGCGACACAAGGTTCCTCTCCTGGGCTCTGAAGGAGAGAGCTGCCTGTCCATACCATTCATGAACACCCATGGAAGACACTCCCAGCTGCTTTCACAGGCCACTGCCAGAAGCGTGCCCCCACGAGAGCTGCCACACAACACTGAAGCCTATCAATTAGCCAAATGCAGTACATGGGGGAGGTGATGGGGGAGGAGGTCAGGGAGGGTGCTCTGTCCTCCTAACTAGGAACTGGCCAGTGGTTATTGTGCCGTTTTCCCAGGTGTTTTCCTGAGGTGTGTAACAGCCCTCTGCTGCCTTTAGGAGTTGCTCTTTCCAGTATGTTAGCTGTTGGCCCTATGTGACCATTTAAATTCATTAAAATGAAAATGAACTTGGAGATTCTATGCTTACTTACACTACCATTGCACTACAGTCATGCTACATTGCAAGCACTTAATACCACTGCGGCAGGGGCTGCTGAGTGAATTACTGCACAGGTCATTTCCACCTTTGTAGAAAGTTCTGTGGGAAGACTAATCTCGAGAGCTCCACTTGTGTTTGTCTGATCCCGGTCCTGGCGTGGAACCGTCATTCAGCCCCTTGAGGGAACTGAGTGTGTTGATTGTAGAAGTCCTTTGTTGGGAATTTTAATACATTGTTTAAAAGCCCTTAGTTGGTCCCAAATGAGAGCTTAGTGTGTGGTGTATGCCTATAAGGTCAGCGCTCAGGATGCTGAGACAAGAGGACTGCTGGGAGTTCAAGGCCAGCCTGGGCCACACAATGAGTTCATACCTGAACGACATGGCAAGACTCTGTCTTAAAACAAAACAAAACAAAACAAAGAAGAAGCTGGCACATGCCTGTAATCCCAGCAGGCCACGAGGCTTGGGCAGGAAGACTGCAAGTTTGTAGCCACCCTGGGTCATTTAGCAAATAAAAATAAAAGTGAAAAGGGTATAACTCAGTGCTCCTGGGTTCAATCCCAGTGGTGAAAAACGGAGGAGCAGAAATTCAATCTCATCCATCCTGAATCCTCCCCTGCCAACTCCAGACACTACTTATACCCCAGTCCCTAGAACCACCGGCACCTGCTGGTAACACTGTGGTCTGCAGCACAGATAACACACGGGGGAAGAGGTACGTGCTCCTCTCTCCCTCGCCTCTCCTTGCTGGTGGGTTCAGTCCCTGATACTGAGCTTGGACACCAGGACGACAGTATTCCCAGCATCAGCCCCGTGAGCAGAGGGCCTGATGTCCTGCCTTCCCAAGACTTCCCAACTCTGGCGACTCACCAACGTAGAACATGTATGTCTGTCTTACAAAAGCCAGGACGAGGCCTCCTGATGCAAAGGAGACCATGCCAATCATGATCATGGTGGTGTCCTTGAAGTAGCGGGAGAAGACCAGGACACCCAGGAAGCTGGTGATGAAGATGGTGTACCCAGAAGCCATGCCGTAGCCCACCTGCACTTGATTCCAATTCAGAGGTTTCCTCAGGACAAAGAGGCCCATCACGTCCACCAGGCCCACCACCGCCAGGTCATACATGATGGCACCCGCAAACAGCAGCACAATGATGGTTTTTGTGGGCTTTGTTTTTCCAGTTGATGGAGGCTGGCCCACCACACTCTGCTTGTCCAGCTGGTCAGGATCCAGCGTGCGGTAGGTGCCCACTGTGCCCGATACAGTATCCAGGCTGGAGGGCTCCTTGCTGGGCTTGGCCACAGGCGCAGGGACCCTCAACACCAAGAGGCTATAGAAAAAGGCGAAAGAGGCAAAGGACACACTGCAGGCCGTCAGCACCAGGCCCTGCCCAGAGTGCCCGGCCATCTTCTTGAAGAGATGTCCTGAGGCTAAGCTGCCGCAAAACCCTGCCAAGCCCAAGATCAGGTCGATAATGATGAGGCGCAAGGAGCGGCGGCCCTCAGAGGAACCCAGGGACCCCAGAGCCATGACCCCAGACCAGTAGGCTGAGAAGCCGCCGCCCAGCCCGTTCAGCGCCGCCGCAGCGTACAGCACCTCCACCGGCCAGTCCAGCAGCACCTTGAGCAGCAGGCAGAGGCGGGACAGCAGGAAGCCCAGCAGCGACACGGTGATGGAGATCTTGCGGTGGTAGCTGTCGCTGAGCCAGCCCAGCCAGTAGGCCGATAGGAAGGGAGTCAGGCCCATCACCAGGTTATAGACGATGTAGAAATTGGAGATGGCCTTTTGCTGTTGGTCCTCTTCAGAGCTCCGGGGAGACAGGGTAGCGTTGTAGTTGGAGTCCGCAGCCCCGAAGGACGCCTTCACCACCAGGAGGAGCCCCGTGTCATAGAGGGAGGCGGCCGCCTGGGTCGAGGCCACCACGGGCTCGATCCACGTCCTCACTTGGAGGCCAGACAGGTGGGCCCCCCACGGGCAGGTGACCTTGTGCCCCATGTTGCCTCTGGCCGGGACAGAAGGGCTTGCCGGCGGCAGCGACACGCGGATGTTGTCCCAGGTTCGGCTGCCACCGAGGTTCTGGGCTGGGGTGGGGCGCGCGAGGGAGACCAGACCCCAGACCGCGTGCGACACCCGCCCGCCCAGCTGTCCAGACCTCCCGGCCTCGGCCACTCCTCCCCGGGCTACAGCAGCTGTGCTCCGCCCCCGCTCCCGCCCGGCAGGAGCAGGGCTGGCGGCTGCCCAGGGAAGCCGCCGCGGGAGCGGGCAGCGCGGCGCGAGTCTGTCCCGGCGCCCCCACCGCCGGCCGCCGTCACGCGGCTCCTGCGAGCGCGGCCGCCTGACGGGCCGCTGCTCCCGCGGCCAGGCGTGCCCGGGCCTCCGGCGGGTCCCCGCTCCCCGCCTGGGGCTGCGGGGACCCCGGGGGGCAGGTCAGCGCGAGGGCGGGGTGGGGGCTGGGCTGAAGTCCTGCACGCTGAGGCTCAGAGCGGCGGGTACCAAGTGCTATAGGGAGAGACTCGAGCCTGGAGCGGGTAAAACCTCTCCGGAAAGGGCTGTGGGACTCGCTTGCTGACGATGTGTGTCGCGCACTGGCGACTCTTCCACCGCGGAGCGCCCGCCTTCCGTCCCAGCGCTAGATGTCTCCACAGACGACAAGACCGGGCCCTCTGGCCGAGGTCGAGGTTCCAGCACAGCGCAGAGCGCAGGGTCGCCGCCCCGGAGCCAGAGCCCTGCGAGCCTGTCTGCGTCTTAGTGCTTGCTCTTCCTCTGTCTCAGGGGCTCGTGTTCTGGCCCCGGGCTGAGATCTCTGCCGCTCTCGCCCTTGCTTCCGCTTTGGAGTTCATACTTCTGCAAAGAGGGCCAGGGTGGTGCAGGGGCCAAGCCACACCGAGGACCAAGGCCTTTGTGGGGTCCACCCCAGGGACAGGAAGCCAGAAAACACCCAGCCTCTCTTCCTGTCCTTCCACAGCCATGCAGAGCCCCAAAGTCTCGAGTGGGGGACTCGAGTCTGCGGGGAGAGACAAACAAGCTAAATGGGTGACTGATTCATGCAGGGAGGAGGAGATGGACTCCGAATGAATTTTATGCGGCTGTGTGCCCTTCAGGTAGTTTCAGGTGTGCTGTGATCTCCTGTCCACCCGTCCCTGGCACTGCCCAGCCCGCTTCTGTCCAGAGCCTGAGCGCTCTGCCTGCTGCAAAAAGAAAGACACACCTCGGCTCCTCTTCAAGATAAGCCTGCGGATCGGGCTCCTCGGCTCCTTCCTCTTCCTCCCCGCTCCTCGGCCTGGTTTCACCACTCTCCCACTCTCTTCCTGAGCTGTTTTTCCGGAGGTTCAGCAAACATCCCAAGCAGCCTCCTCGCTTGAGCAGCAGAGCCTCCAGAGGTGGGTGGATTCTGGGTGAAGGTGGGGTTCTGCACCCAAATGTCACAACATCAACCTGTGGTTAATCTGCGATGGTGGCCCGACCATGGGCCAGCAGGAACCGGCACCCGTGGGGCTCCTGCCTCAACTCCTGTCCTACACGGACCACAGGACCATTTCGATCATCTGATCAAGGGGTCCTCTGCAGGGCTTCAGACAGTATGAGGGCAACCACGGTTCTTTCTGGAAAAGTCAATGGTGTCTCTGTTCCTCTCGTTTGGTGAAATCTGCAAGGCCTCTGAGAGATTCACACAAGACTGAGGGCAGGTCCAGGGGGTGCTAGGTCATCCACCTGCTAGGCGTCCCGGGAGCCTGTGGGCTTCAGACCTGAGTCCTATGGCCTGAAGTGAACTAGACTCAGGGCAGTGTCCCTCCCAGTTTGGGCTACCCTGGGTCAGATTATTCTCGTTATGTCCCTGTCTCCCCCATCATCCCTCCATGGCAGGCTTCAGCTGAGTTAGTCCTTAGCCAACCTCTGTGATGCAGGTGCCAGCAAGACACAGTGTGGGATCTAGACTCCGGCTCAAGGCTGGCTTCGTTAATGTTAGAAGGTGGAATGAAGCTAGAAGACAGAATCCTTAGGCTGGGTTTCACAGTGAAGAGAGTTCCAGAGAAGGGTGGAAACTGTGCATAAGGAACTTGTCTGACACGCTAGGGAGGGAAGGGGCAGGGAGAGAACAGAAGAGAGAGGAAGGAAGAGGGACAGAGGGGGAGGAGGAAGTGAGACTGCCAGGCAGGAGCCCCTGGTCCCAGGACGGTCAGCAAGAAGTTAGAATAACAGGAGTAATTAGTGAAGACTGTTTAACTTCTTGCCTGTCTGAATTCCATTAAAACTTTTTATTAGTTTGTGTTTGCAATGTATCATGATAACATTCAGTGTGGGTTGCTAAAACAAGTTCACATCTCATCTTGATGAGCTGTTGATTTTTTTTTTTGAGACAGGATCTCGCTTTGTAGTTCAGGCTGGCTCTGAGCTCACTATGTAGCCCAGGCAAGCCTTGAACTCAGCAATCTTCCTGTCTCTGCCTCCCAAGTGCTGGGATTACAGGATGAGCCACCACGCCTAGCACTGTGGTATGTGGTATTGATTGCTGGTGGGCGTGAGTCACTATGTCCAGCATTGTATGTGGTTACCGGGATTGAACTCAGAACTTTGCACTTGCGAGGCAGGCGCCGGAACCACTAAGCTAAGTCTCCGGCCCCATCTTGATGAGTTTTAATGCCTTATCCCCCCACCCTTCCCTAACCCTCTTTCCCCAGGTCTTTCTGCTTCTATAAAGACTAGTTGCCTGTTTCTTAACATCACTTATTTTTCTCGTTATTTTTATTTTGAGCCTCTCATATTAAAGACACCATGAAATATTTAACTTTCTGTAACTGACTTATTTCATTTAAGGTTACAGCCTCAAGATCCATTCATTTCCCTCCAAATGACTCAAATTTATCTTTCTTTATTGTTGATGTGTGTGTGTGCACACCACTTTTTCTTTTCTTTTTTTTTTTTTGGAGACAGGGTCTAAGCTTTGTAGCTCAGGCTAGTCCTGAACTCACTATGTAGCCCAGGCAAGCCTCGAACTCTTTTTTTTTAATTGAATTCTTTATTGGTACAATTTATATACATCTCAAAATCACATATAACATTGGGGAATTTGTACCCATATATGACACAAGTTAATTCTCATTTTTACCCATATCCCTACCCACCCACACCTCCTCACCCCCTTTATACATGCTCTTTTATTTTTTCTGTATCATATTTATTCCTTCCCCTCATCACATTCCCACACCAAGTTTCCTATAGAAATATTCCACTCTATAAAAGCTGTCCTACTTTCTAGAGCTCATTTGCATCTACAGGTGTTCATGCCAAAGAGAAGATCTGGAAATTGTCTATCTGTGATCTATTGATTTCACTTATTAGTATATCCTCCAGGTGTCTCCA
>PVIC010004149.1:0-28861 GCA_004025085.1 Thryonomys swinderianus
GCTCAAACGCAAAGAGCTCAAACTCCAAACTCTTTCAGTGCAACAAAACAAGAAAAACAGAACTATTGATTCTATATTCAGAGGAATGTTCATCTCCTGCCACCACTCAAAATGTATGACTGAAGAACCAGAAAAGTGAAAACTGCTTGTAGCAAGGGACCCTGAGCTGTTGCAGTCTGGCTTTATCAATCATCCCACTGCTGCATCCGCATGTGCCCCGCCCAGGCTCGTCCGCCATCTGTCACAGGAACATGCCCATCTGGTGTCAGTACAGATCATTCATCCTTCCATACATTCCAGTTCTTTCAGACACTTTTTTAAAAGAACACAGAAACCTTCATGAGATTCCTCTGGTGGCCCCGCTTGGTTTCTATGGGGGACCGACTCGCAGTGTCAGGAGCGGTGCTGTGACGCTGCGGCGGAAGCCCTGTCCTCGGGGCCCTCCCAGCCCTCCCTCTGCCGTTACAGCACCAGCTGTGGAGTGGCTGGCTTCAAACAACACAGATTTATTTCTTTGACCTTTAGGAGGTCAGAAAGCCAAAGCAGATGCCACTGGGCTAAAAGCAAGGTGGGTGACAGAGCTGTGTTCCTCCTGCGGGATCCAGGGAAGAAGGTTTTCAGTTTCCCCAGCATCTCGGGGCCACTTGCATTACCTGACTGGCGGACAAGTCATCCTGACCTCTGCTGCTGCATCTCCTTCTCAACTCCCTGCCTACCTGATTCCCTCATAAAACCCTATGATTGTATTGGGCCCACTTGTACAATGCAGGATACACTCAAGCTCCTCCATCACACCTGCTGAGTCCCTTAGCCGTCTAAATTAACACATTCACAGGCTCTAGGGATTAGGACACGGGTATCTTTTGTTTTATTTTTTTGAGACAGGGTCTCACTTTGTAGTTCAGGCTGACCCTGAGCTCACTATGTAGCCCAGGCAAGCCTCTAACTCAACAATCTTCCTGCCTCTGCCTCTCGAGTGCTGGGATTACAGGTGTGAGGCACCACGCCCAGCACTGTGGTATGTGGTATTGATTGCAGGTGGGCGTGAGTCACCATGCCCAGCATTGTATGTGGTTACTGGGATCAAACTCAGGACCTTGCGCTTGCGAGGCAGGCGCCAGAACCACTGAGCTAAGTCTCCGGCCCAGGACACGGGTATCTTTTGGGTAAGCAGCACTCTGCTTGCCACAAGGTGTCACATAATCAGAGATGTACTTTTTGGAAGTGAGAGAACCTGATTTGTAATCTATAATTACTAATGTAAAAAAGGACAGTGCATAGCACTTGCCCATATCTGAGATTTTAGCCTTTAACTTACTGGATTGTCGCTCTCAATTCTAACACCT
This sequence comes from Thryonomys swinderianus, assembly GCA_004025085.1. Taxonomy (NCBI): domain Eukaryota; kingdom Metazoa; phylum Chordata; class Mammalia; order Rodentia; family Thryonomyidae; genus Thryonomys; species Thryonomys swinderianus. The sequence continues at coordinate 1,347 of PVIC010004149.1, forward strand.
ACGGCTCTAAAGCAGACTAACCTCGGCTGTCCTCACTTAGAAACTCAGATGGGGTTAAGTTTCCCAACTGCGCGAGCCTCAGTTGTTACTTCTGTCCTGTGGTACGTCTTTGGGAAAAGAGGCTCAGAGACAGGTTTTCCTGAAGGAGCGCTCCTGGGAATAACAGCGGTGGGAGACTGACAGGAGCAAGACTGAACTGTAAAGGAACCCTAAGAAAACCCTCAGTTAGCCCCACGGGGCTCTGCGGCTGGTGTGATCCTTTAGGATCGTCCCAGCTAGGGCCAAGGAGCCAGGCACTGAAGCCTGCCTAGGCTACCTTCCTCTGCGGGTCCCCTAAGTTAGATGAGGGCAGCGCTGGCCTGAGGGACAGAATACAGAGTCGCCCCACCGCTCAGTAACTAATGTAAATAGTGTTTTAATGCATTATTGTTAAAATCTAAATGAATACAGACTCTGGAATGAATAGTGTATTAAAATTTTGAAGTGGAGACAAGCTGGAGTCTCTGGCACAAGGAAAAAATGATCTCAATGATATTTTTATTTACAACTGATTTTGAACATCACTAATTCGTTACATGTTTAGTTTTAAAAATTGTTTTAGTCTCTTGTTTGTATGATTGTTGAGCTCCCAAGAGCAAATTCAGTGCCCAAGACCCGGTGTGCACTTGCCTTCCCTTTGTCCTGGCCCTGCAGTGAATACGGGGGCTTCGCGCCCTACACCCCGAGCCCAGGAGGGACTGTAACTTCGGTCCTGGGGCAGTTCCTAGAGGAGGGTTTAGCTGCTAACACTCCTAGCATCCGGTAGTTGGATACAATGATCCTGCACAGGAGGATGGAGCCACTACAATAACCCCATGGGATGCACCTCCCTGCCTGTAACAACACTGTTTTGTCCTGTACTTATTCAATCACTGGGCTATCAGTATGCACTGGAAGACTTATATGGCTACCCAAATGCCAATGCTAATTTTCACAGGTATTAGTGAATGTAGTCACAGACCAGACTAGCCCTGACCTCTGCTTTCCACTTTCCTGACAGTCAAATATCTGAGTGAAAGGGCCAGGTAATTTACTTAGACCCGAGGCTGCCATTAATATCACTGTCAACATATTGCTCTGATCTGTGGCTCATTAGCTCTGGCTAGAATCACTGAGCACATAAACCAAAGTGAAACTTCATTCTATCATAAGGCCTGTCTAGACCCTTAACCCCAGAGAACCTTACATGCCAGCAATCACAACCAAGTTGGAGGCTAAGCATAAATCTTTTATAGCTGTAAGAAAAAGAAAATCAAAGTGCAAATGTGGGTTAGTGCATGGCATGAGTCTAGCATGTGTACATGATATTCTAGAAACGTCAACTTGACATGAACAAGAAATATTAATTCTCTGTCTTTATTCAGAGATGCATGATTCTCGGGACAGGGTGTTTATCAGCACTGGGTATGTTAGCGACTTTTAACGAGGACAGGCATTTGCAATCTCTGGGGGAGGGTCACCTAAGGTGTTTAATTGTTCAGTCTCTGTCTAGTTTTCTGCTGGAGAGATTCGAAACTTTAACCTTGATTCTTTTGTGTTTCACGATTATTGCAGAGAATCGCTGTTGCTGATGGTAGAATGAAGTTTCTATTTCCACAAATAGAAAAGGAAGAGGGCCGCTGTTAAAAGCTGAAATTGTTGATATTATCGCACATGAAATAAACCAGTGACAAGATATTACATAATTATCTGACACACACAGTGGCATTTTGTCATATAAAAAAGTATAACTGCAGTTTTTTTCATGAGCCATGTTCCAATAACAGCTTTTGAATAGCATTTAGAGGGCATCGTTTCTAAGAAGAAACGTTTTTTTCAAAAGCACTGGAGAATTTTCAACTTGTATATTCTAGCTGAAAAAAAAATTATATTTCGATAAGCCCTCCCTACCTTTGGAAAAGAAAGCCGCTGACTACTTTTCATATCCCTTGACTTTACAGTAGTTCTGTAGCAGTAATTTTCTTCTTCTCGTTCTTTTCAAAACTACACGACTCTCACTAACACAAACTTCACATAGATTCTGATGAAAGAAGCAACAACATTTCTGACCATAGCGTGCTGTTTACATAATACACTTTCATAAGGAATCCTTTTTCTGTTTTTGCAGATCATTTAGCAAAATCTGCATCCTAAAGGAATGTGCATAAATGCTTCTTCATCTGGGAACTGATTTTATTTCCCTTGGACATTTTTCTCTGTGATTTTAGGACCTCTGAGGACAGGGTGTCCATACCATACCTTTGTTTCATGATAATTGTTTTTTAAGTGGTCTGTCACTCCTTTCCCCACTTAGTCAGCCTAACTGGTTGTCCAGTGTCTGCATTGCTGCTGAGCCTTTGAAATGGTAGTTGTAGTGTTCAGACCAGGATAGACTTTAGTGACGGCCACTTGTGCAGCCTTAGGCTTTTCAGGCTGATACCCAAACAATCCTACCTGTTGCCTTTTTAATAAAGTTATCATTAGACAGTTGAGCATCTTGATAACCTGAGGGAGATTAAACTTCAGAGACACTCACTGGGAATGTCCAATATTCATTTTCCTCTCATTTGTTAAGGAGAAAAAAAAAAAAAAAGAAAGATAAGTGAGCTAAGTAAAGAATCTGGCTGACAGGAATATCTTGTTATTTCCCTCCATCTCTTCTTACTTTAAACTACCATAGCACATAAAAGAATGCTTGCTCATATTGCACACATAGTTTTTAAAAAATAACTCCATATCAAGGGGAAGTAGGTGTGGATAAATTAATCTTATAAATAGAATGTTATATGGAGACAAACTGCAAAAGGAATTGTTATAATTGGATTAACTGCTGCCCTTCAAGATTAACTGTATAAAGATGATATTCTCAAATGCCGGACGTGGTGGCTCACGCCTGTCATCCCAGCACTCGGGAGGCAGAGGCAGGAGGATTGCTGAGTCCGCGGCGGCTTGCCTGGGCACCATAGTGAGCTCAGGGCCAGCCTGAACTACAAAGCGAGACCCTGTCTCAAAAGCAAAAAAAAAAAAAAAAAGATGATATTCTCAGATTTCATGAATTTTAGTTGTTTTAATTATTTTTATATTACACTCAAAAAATAGCTTTTCATTATATATTCTTAAATCACTAGCAATTATATTCAAATTTTAATTAACATATTTCTTCCAATTTATACAATATATGCACATATTTCTGCTTGCTTTTGCAATCATGGAAAAGAAAACCTTTTACTGTATTGTAGAATGTGAAAAGTGTGAACTAGTTTATTTCCGCCACTGTGTGAGCTGGTTCAATTATTTTCATAAATTTTCTTCATTGAAAATTGTCACTCATCCCTTCTGGTGATATTTTTAAAAATTCTATCCTTCAGAAATATGCCTACAGTCTTGTCACTTGTTAAGGGATACGGTTCTTTTCTGGGCATGGTCATATTGTGATATAGTCATATTTGAGGGTTTAATGAAGGTACTAGACCTACAAAGAAATATTTTCTATGATTTTTCAGTATGATATCAAGGTTAACTATATACTAGTACCTAATAACATTAAATGTAAGGAGAAATTAGTAGATAATCTTCTAGCACCTTTTTATTCCTTTCATTAAAATAATCTGTGAGCCCTTGTTAAGGGTTTCATTTAAAAAAAACAAAAATTTGTTTTAGTAACTTTTCTCATTGCTGACACAAAATATCCAAAGCCCAAAGTTAAAGGGGAAAAGTTTACTTAGATTACAGTTTGTAAGGGCATCAGTCCTTTATCCCCTATCTCCAAGGCAGAGTGGCACAGCAGACAGGCATAGTAGAACAAAAACTGTTCATGGTAGCCAGAAGGTAGCAGGAGCAACAAAGGGCCTTAACAACATCTTTCTGCCCTTTTTTATCTTATTGAGACTACTTCGGGTGGGTAATACATCCTTATTCCTAGTGCCCTTGAGCCTAGCATCACCCTATGAATTAATTACACACTCTAGATCCAGCCACCCCTGAAAAAGCCTGCTTATGACAACATGGTGCTTTGGCGGGACATCTAAACACAAGCCATAGCAATAGTAGTTAAAGACATTATTGATTTAGAGAGTGGCAGCACAGTGTGTTACATCGTAGAATTCTCTTATTTCAATTCAAAGACCATATAAGTTCTTTTTAAGTTTTGCTGTCCTTGTGTATCATCTGACTAAGCATACAAAGTGAAAATTAAGAATTACTTACATATGAATTCATTTGTTCTCTTGTTTGCCTGATGGTCATGTGATTGGATTGGTATGTGTTACAGGAAACAGAGCCCAAATCACTCAACCTTTCTTCACCAGTGGCACTTCTGCACAGTGAGATGTTGCTTCATGCTGAAGGGAGAATAAGGTGGGGGAAGACAGAACAGCTCAGAAATGGCTTTGCCCCTAAACTTGTGCAAACGGCTTGTGTTGTCAGACATATATTCTTTCATAGTAACCAAGTGCCAACAAGTAATTATTATTTTTCATTCTTATAAATGAATAACAATGAGTTAAGGCTATGTTCATGATTACCGGGAAAAAATAATGTTCTATTTCTGAAATATATTGGTGTTTGAAGGACTAATGTTTCCAGGTCACATGTTCAGTACTCCTAGTTATGCTAATATCCCCAAATCAAAAGTTTCCAATAAAAAGCTGTCGGCATAACTCTCACAATTCTGCTGCTAAGTGTGCAGACAGAGTTCCGTTTACCAGGCTTACTCTATGTGTCAGGAGAGCTGAACTTTAATGAAAAAAGAAAAAGGATGAGAAGTTATATTCATTCCTCTTCAGATGATGTAATGTTTGTACCTTCCATTGCTCAATTTTACTGTTGCTCTAACTAGAGACAAATAAGATTCTTTTTTGAAACCCTCGAAAATGTAGTTCTCATGAGAAAGCAAAAAAAGTCTAATTTGAACTCACTAGTAAAATTCAGGGGCTGCAAAATAAAGTGGAAGCAACTAAAACTGTTCAATGTTTTTGGATGATCACCTTGTACAATGAAATGAATTATGAACTACAAATGGCTGCACAAATAGCCATAGCACACAGGAAAATCTGAATACAACTTGGACAATTTGACTTAAAGTTATTTTCAACAGAGAATATCTCCTACTTTTTGTACCACAAGGCTCTTAGAAGGTCCTTGGATATTTGCAGAGGATTTACACACCATGAAGGAAGAAAAAAGTAATTTTGGTAACTGGTTGTCAAACAACCAATGAATTTTCTTTTTTTCCATAGGGAAAGATGTGATGTGGTCATGATTATGCCCAAGAAAGGGTGTAATTCTTTTTTTGAAACAAACAAATAAATAAAAGACAATGAAAGAAGTAAGAGAAGACAGAGGGGAAACTGCCAAAAAAGGGCAGAATGGTATATATGTCAAATCCCCAAGCAAAATATAAGTAGTGCATGCTAATAAAAATAAATATAACAGAAACAAAATAAAAAGTCAGTAAGCATATAGTTCAGGGAAACTGCATAATGCCAAGCCTTCCTGCTCCTATTGTCCTTGTAGATATTACTATACATTCTATGCCTAAGTAAAGATAGTTAATTTTTACTGAAAATGTGCATATTTTTTTAAATGCTAGGTGAAGTTAAAAAGAAGTCCTCAGTTAAGTGATAGATCACATAGAAAATATCTCATCATTACCAAAGGGTATAGATAAATGAAGTAATTTCTTATTCACTCTATTTTTTCTTTTTCTTCTACCGGACACTTATTAAGATAAATCAAAATAATTTTCAGCCAAATCATACCATTTATTGTGGGTTAAACTTCATCAAATTGGTGATGAAACATAGTGATTGTGCTGGGTATGATGGCTCACAGCTGTAATGCCAGCACTCGGGAGGCAGAGCCAGGAGGATTGCTGAGTTCGAGGCTTGCCTGGGCTACATAGTGAGCTCAGGGCCAGCCTGAACTACAAAGCGAGAGCCTGTCTCAAAAAAAAAAAAAAAGTGTAGTGATTGTGTTTAACACAAGGACATCTTAGATAGATTTCCTGGTTTGCTTTCATTTGTTTCTTATTTATCAATGTATAATTTATGCTTTCTCAGTGAACCTTAAAACAATAAAATAAATACAAATATATTCTGGACCCAAAATATATTCTACCTCAAAATGCCAAAGATTTTGGGGCAAGGAATATATCAGCTATTCCTAGAACTTCCTTCCTGGAGAAATCAAATGAATAAAAGAATAATTCCAGAGGTGAGCTTTGTTTTGTGTCCAAGTCCCCAGCCCTTGGCTGGAAGTGTGTAAGTAATTCATAGAGGAAGTCAGGACGAAAAGCTTTTGGATGTGTAGACATAGACTAACCACCTTCCATCAGATTGCTCTACTCAAATAGAAGGATTTTTTTGAATAGACTCCATTCTATCAAAACAAGTTCTCACACCTTGACAAAAAGAATTCATCGTCATGTTTTCTGCAAATGGAAATCTAAGAAAGCAACATTTTGTGCTATTGGGGGGGGGAACCCTTCTTTTCCTTTCAGCATTTGAGTGCATTTTCCCAAGAGTGGCTTCTTTTCCCAGTAAAAATGTGGGTACCTGTATCTTTCTAATTCAAATAGTCTATGCAAGTATAAACTCTTTAGTCTGTGACAATGGCTCCAACGCATTTTTAGTTGTCTTTGGGGGAAATCCAAATGCTAAGGGATGAATGAATCAGATTCTGCTTCACAAATCACAATCACTGCCTGTCTAGTCAAGCTCCTTCTCTTCCTTTTTTAAAATATGTTTTCAGGTTTCATCCCAATTTGTTCCTGACTTCACTTCCATTTCTTCTCCCCAACACATAGCCATCCTAACAAGTATGAAATACATTCCCCTTGAATATGTAAATATTCTCAAAAAACACATACACTCTATGAGCATTTACATTTAATTCACATATTTGGTATTGTGCAATAGATTTGGTTTTCTGCTGTCCTTTTAATTTATGTAATACTAAAATTTTTAGGATGATGCTGTAGTATTTAATTCACTTCTTCTAACAACTACATGCGACACCATACTGTATACTCATCACGTTTTACTTATTCTCCTAATAACAGACTCTGACACTTGTTCTCAACCGTGACAAAAGTGGTAGGAGACCCTGGTGCTGCTCCATTTCTGCAAATGTTGCACGCTGACCTCAGCAATCCTAGATGCCCTCTGGCTTTGTACAAAGATTCCCAAATCCTACAGTCTTACTCACACTTCCCATGCTTAAAAGCAAACTTGATGAGCACAAAGGTATATCTTACTTCAACATGCATTTCTGCCGGGCGTGGTGGCTCACGCCTATAATCCCAGCACTCGGGAGGCAGAGACAAGAGGATTGCTGAGTTCGAGGCTTGCCTGGGCTACATAGTGAGCTCAGGGCCAGCCTGAACTACAAAGTGAGACCCTGTCTCAAAAAAAAAAAATCCAAAACATGCATTTCTTTGATTACCAGTATTGTTTAATATACTACTATACACTTACTGGCCATTTCAAATTCTTTTCTATGAATTGCTTTTTCACATCTTTCCCAGGTTTTAAATTTGTTTCATGCTACCACACCACCATTTAGTCACTGTTTTTTTTTAATATAAATGATTAAAGTAGGGCTGTTCACCAATCTACAGCTTCCTTAGGCTTCAAAGTTGGCCAGATTGTTTGAAATTAGAACAGTGTAGGAGGTGATGGTAGTGGGGCTTAAATATGAATTTGAGTTATGTTTTCACTGCTTAAATACTAAGAGACTTAGTACAAGTTGCTCTCTTTTGTCAAGTCATGTGGGTATGAATATAAAAATAGGGAAATAATAATTGTGCCTTGTTTGGAAAGGCTTGTAAGTTACTATAACACTTAATATAAAACCACTCAAGTACAATATAATGACGATCATAGGATTTTGATAAATTTAGTTTTTTCCTATTTTGTCTGGCCTATAGAAGGAACACAAGAAATACTACTCATAGTACTTATGCCGACACCCTTATTGCCATTTTTAAGGAAAAACTTTACTTGAAGCTGAATATAGTCATTGTCTTCTAAGATCTTTTCTAGTTCTACATAATTACAGAATTCACTCATATATTGACCTACGCTTTAGCATTAATGAGCTTTTAGTGTTCCCATTCGCTGAAAATTTTCCTAAAATCTTATAGGAGAATTCTTTGACTGTTCTCTACATGGATTCTGAAGCCACCAAATTAAACTTATTAAAACAACAAAAAAAAGAAAACCCCCAGAAACTTTGTCTTTCTTCTTGCCTCTTTCTGTAATTTGGTGATACATTTGTTTAAAAAAAATGTCTATAACTGGGCCTGAGATTTAGCTCAGTGGTTCTGGCATTTGCCTGGCAAGCACAAAGTCCCAAGTTTAATCCCTGGTAACCACATACCACAGTGCCGGGCGTGGTGGCTCATGCCTGTAGTCCCAACACTAGGGAGCCAGAGGCAGGAGGATTGCTGTGAGTTCGAGGCTTGCCTGGGCTACATAGTGAGTTCAGAGATAGCCTGAACTACAAAGTGAGACCCTATCTCATAAAAAAAGTCTATAATTCGTGCTCGCTTCGGCAGCACAATACTAAAAAAAAGTCTATAATTCATTAAAGAGTATGTACTAGTGCCATTTAATAAAATTGTTATTACATATCTAAACAAACATATCCCATTATTTCTTTATCCTTTGGATTTCTCATCTATAAACTCGGCTGAATTCAGTAATTTTCAAACTGTTTACATGATTCCAAATTCCAGGGCTCCATGAGTCTGTCGGGTGACAGGTCATGCTAACAAGCATAGCGCCGCTACAAGACACTTCCGCGGCAACTCAGATGTAGGCCTCTCAGCCAGATCAAGCAAGACCTCTACTTGGAAGGCTTTTGTGTGACCATCAGAGAATGTTGTCCCTTTTTCCAGGCACAGAGATTTCATCTCCACGGGAGATGGATTTGTACAGAAGAGGAAAACGCCCTCTGCTATTTCTGATCCACTTCTGGCCACTCAGACCTCCTGCTTCAAAAGAAACCTGTCACCACGTCTTGGTGGGGACATGTGCAGTGACTACATTGACCTTACACACGTATAATTTCTTCAAACTCCCCCATGTCCTTATGTTAATGTTATTAAACACTCATTTTTTGCTTTAATACCATTATCTCAGTTACTATTGAAGAACTGTATTTTTTTTTTTTTTTTTTGAGACAGGGTCTCGCTTTGTAGTTCAGGCTGGCCCTGAGCTCACTACTTAGCCCAGGCAAGCCTCGAACTCAGCAATCCTCCTGTCTCTGCCTCCCGAGTGCTGGGATTACAGGCGTGAGCCACCACGTCCGACACTGTGGTATGCGGTGTTGATTGTTGGTGGGTGTGAGTCTCCACGCCCAGCATTGTATGTGGTTACCCGGGATCGAACTCAGGACCTTGCGCTTGCGAGGCAGGGGCCAGAACCACTGAGCTAACCCTCCGGCCCCTTATTCACTCTTTTTATCAGTTTCTGATATAATTACATTTCAGATGTCTTAGAAATAGCAAAATAATCAGCCTTACAAGGGGAAAGCCAGTCTATAAAGGCAGAGTTGCCGCCTGCCCCTCCTGGTGAGTGGGGCTATTTCAGCCCCTCCCCTGGCCCAGTGTCAACAGCAGCACTGGTTCCCTGGTTCCCTTTCACCTGACCGGGCACTCTCCCCACGCCTGCCATGGATGGACTCCTACCCCTGCCCCACCCTGTGACTAATTCCCCCAGTTTGGGCTGTACCACAGGCCACCCAGCAGCTTTCATGAGTCACCGGACTCATTTAAACCCCCACTGGTGTCAAAGAGGAGGAAGCAGATGACTCTTTTTTAGGTCCTTTAATGCCCTGAAAGCTGAACACCTTTCTTCTTTCTGCCTCACCAGCTGACAGATCGAGTATATTTTTGTTAAGATTTGAAGCAGATATGAATGGTCATGGGCCCGGCATTTCCTGGAGAAAAACGGCCCAGTCCAAAGTCCTTCCCAGACAAGGTACTCACTTTCAGCCCGTAACAATGCCAAAGTGAGGCCTTAAAATGAAAGCACAAGGCAGAATATTATATATAGTAATTACATATATTGTGACAAACCACTTCTCTGACAACAGAAATGTATTGAGGGTGAACTCAAAGAGATGGCCAATCTCAATCATAGTTAGCAGTATCATAGTAGGTAATATCTATTTATTATTCTCTATATGACAGACATTGTGCTGGAAAATATGTTTTAGGAGCAGTCTCCATTATTTTATGAATAAATTTATAATAGCTCATAAAATATTTGACTTCCTACAAAGTGTTAAAATGAGCTTGATGAATATCTATTTTCACTGAAAGGTATAAAGGGGGTATTTTAAATTGGAAAACCAAAAAAGATGTTGCAAGACTTTCTTTTCTGCAGTTTTGAACTTACTGTGAAAATATTTTCTTTTCTTTTTCCTCTTGTTTGGAAGGAGGAAAAAATGTGTATCTATCCTATTACAAATGTGAATCACAAAACACTTTGTAATGCAAAGAGCAACTAGCAACTGGTTTTGGTCTAAGTATTTGGTGCATTAGCTGCTGTACTGATGAGAAATAAACATGCACAAGTGCATATACATGTAGCTTAAAATTATAAGTTCTTAGAATGAGTTATATTTTTAACTAAGAGCTATAAAGGTGACATTAAATAAGAAATAACTTTAAAATCCTTGCATAATGACAAGTGATATCTCCTATCACTCATTAAGACTGACTTATGTCTCAGTATTAGAAACTATGGCATAATCACATTCAAACAGATATAGGGGCAAAATGACACTAATTTCATGATAATTGAACTAGCTGGGTTTTATATATATATACACATATATATATATAAAATCATTTAAATGATTATGTGGCTAAGTGTTTTTAGACAACTACAAGGGAGGTGAAGGAGATCAATGCTTGGCTACTAAATACTTGATATGAGTAAAAAATGAGATTCACAGTAAGTGCAAAATATACAGAAGATGTTGAAGATTGTACAAAAGTAAAAATAGAAAATAACTCATTAAACAATGTCTACATTGACTACAGGTTTTACTTTTAAAGTTAGCCACTAGAGGAGTTTAACCTTCATACGTAGCTGGAATTTGAGGTGCAGGTTGAATTTGTCTTGTACAGTGAGATCTGCACAAAGAGAAGTAAGGAGAATACAAAGACACAGTTTTCCACTGTTGTCCAAAAAATGAAAAAAAAAACAAAAAACAAAAAACATTTTTCTGTGGTGTGTCTTGAGTCTCCCACTCACTAGAGGGGCAGCTTGTGGCTGGGTAGCTATCTCTGAACTAATGCCTGAAATACTCAAAAATGTCTAGCAAGCTATCCCATTCTCTTTTCAAATTTTTTTTTGCTTTTTGGAGACAGGGTCTCGCTTTGTAGTTCAGGCTGGCCCTGAGCTCACTACTTAGCCCAGGCAAGCCGCCGTGAACTCAGCAATCTTCCTATCTCTGCCTCCCGAGTGCTGGGATTACAGGCGTGAGCCACCAAGCCACCACGTCCGGCATTGTGGTATGCGGTGTTGATTGTTGGTGGGCGTGTCTCCACGCCCAGCATTATATGTGGTCACCGGGGATCGAACTCAGGACCTTGCGCTTGCGAGGCAGGCGCTGGAACCACTGAGCTAACCCTCCGGCCCTTTTAAAAAATTTTTATCTTTATTGGTTCATTGTATTTACATCCTATTCTCTTTTTAAAAGACTCTACACTTGAGAGGAGCAAACTTCTGAGAGCCAACTTCTGCTGACTAGCTTCCTAGATCTTTCAGTGCAGCAAGGCGTGTCTAGGGTAAGAGACAAATGTTGAGAAGAATGTGCTTCATTTAAAGTAAATTCATTGATCCTGAATCAAATGTGATGCTTTTAGCCGCAAACAATAGGAAAAGATGGATTTAAGTGATACAGGACATAATATCTTGAGAATAAGCCCAGTGATAAAGCAAGTTTCCACTCCATTTCTCTGAAAGTCTATCAGGCTCTGCTTTCCTTGACATGTTAGCTTTACTTTTAAATTACATTTAATAGCACAATCAATCACTCACTTCATTTCTTCTTCTTTAATGATTTCCACACTTTCCATCACTAAAATTCCTCAAAATATAAATCTCACAAATCACCTCCCAGGCTTTTGTTGATACTCGTTTACTCACTAAGTAAATACATCTTTCACATACAGTTCTTTCTGCTGTGGAGCTGTTTCCCTTGTCCTATTAGGTAAAACTGAAACTGCACACTAATGCTTGGGAGAGTCAGCCTAGTTAGCACCAGTCATTCCTGACCAGAAACTCACACCAACGAGTTGTCCTGTATTCCTGTGATTTGGATCTCTCCGTGACTAATGTGTAAGGGCGTTCTTTAACAAATGTCTTTATCAAACATAAGAGCAACCTGTGAACTCTCTGGAATTCTGTCTCTGTTTATTTGACCCTGCCCAGCAGAAACCCTCAGGGAACTTTCTGTCAAGACACCAGGATGGAGACTGTCTTCCTTTACTGCTACCACACTGCTTCTTAATACACATCACATGGTCCTTGGAGGGTCAGCTGTCCAGGGAGACATGGGAGAATCTCCCTTGATCTGGTGAAGATTTCATCTTCCTCACAGAGGGCAGTTAAGATCCCTTCCACATTGAACCAGAAGTTCTTTGGGTCATGTTCCTGACTTGGCAATTGAGGATGTGTTATCTTGTAAGCAATGATCAGGTTTTTCATGAAATGGGTTTTGGTTTTTCAAATCTATATTTGAAACCTGAGGAAAGTAAAGATCAGAGGATGACTGGCTCCTTGGCCTGGATTTTTTTACTGCAATCATTGGGGAATTACAGTTAGCTTTAGCTCTGCTTCTTCTTGAGATTAAGGTGTCTAAGGGATTCACTAACCACTCACAGTAAAGCTTCCATACCTCCCCAAGGGAATTCAGCTAAGAAGGAGGAACATGGGTTTCTGAAAACACTAGCAGGACGGAAAAGTGAGGTCACTTACAGTTTCCAGTTTCTCAGCAGCAGGCACTGGACGGCCACTGGTAGGTTTCCATTCATTTTCTGTTTCAAAAGACGGGGAGATGCCACACCAGCTAAAAGACAGTCCAGTCAGTAAATCCTGTTGAACGAATAAATGGATGAATGAGCTCAGGGCTTCTCATCTTAGTTTAGGGCAGTCTAAGAAAGGGTAAGCAGCATCAACAGCATCTGCTCATACAACAGCATCTGCAGAGAATGGCTTTGTGGGTCCCTGGGACACCAAAAGCTATGGATGTGCAGGTGCTTTACCTAAAGCAGCTAGTGCTTGTGTATCACCTACACATATATTCTTGTTTACTCTAAAATCACCTCCAGATTACCTACAATTCCTAATACAATATAAATGGTGCATTGTCTTTATTCCACAAACAGAATGACAAAAATGTAATGTTGTATATGGATAGCATTTAAAAAAAATATTATTGAAAGTGATTGTTCGAATCCATACATTCTAGGAATATGAATCCAGGAATATGGAGGACCAGCTTTATGGGGTTGCGTTCTAAACCCTGTATTAAGTTTCATTAGCACAACACCATAGCAGTTAAGCCTATCCCTAAGCAGTGAAAATACGAAAGGTCTCTTACTTCTCACACCTCTGACCAAGAAATGAGAGACACAATGAAAAAGTAGTGAGGGTTAAAAACTCTTAGATTGTTCTCCTCAGGTTGGGAAAGAAGGATTTCTTACGAGTGGAAAATTTCTTTGGACGCTTTCCCGGTGAGTGAATAATAGGGATATTTTTCTTGGCATTTTAAGTAGAACTGTGGAAATGGGCTTGAAGCTGCTGAATCTTGGGTGGCATCAAAGGCTTTAACTACTCAAGGGAGTGTGGTTGTACCACGCACAGCAGATCCTCCAGTAATCATAAGCATCTCTCTTGGTGAGCCCTGAGATCAACCCATTCCATTACTTGGTACTGTTGGTCTTTTACCTTGACAGATCTTACCTAGTGATTCAGAAAATTGTCGCCATTGACCCTTAGTATTTGTGGTATGCACACACAATGTTAATAGCAGTGAATCAGGCACACAGATATAAGGATATATGTCCAAGGGCCGGAGGGTTAGCTCAGTGGTTCCAGCACCTGCTTTGCAAGCGCAAGGTCCTGAGTTCGATCCCCAGAAACCACATACAATGCTGGGTGTGGAGACTCACGTCCATCAGCATCAACCAGCAATCAGCACCACATACCACAGTGCCAGGTGTGGTGGCTCATGCCTGTAATCCCAGCACTCAGGAGGTAGAGGCAGGAGGATTGCTGAGTTCGAGGCTTGCCTGGGCTACATAGTGAGCTCAGGGCCAGCCTGGATTACAAAGCGAGACCCTGTCTCAAAAAAAAAAAATATATATATATATATGTCCATAAATAAAAAGCTAAGATGAGTGACCTTCAATGTTGGCACTTATTAGAATCCACACTCTAATAATTTTTCAATAATGCTATTGATCCACAGGTACAGTCATTACAGATAGAACAAATTCCTGTGGCAAGAGAGGACTTTCTTTCCTTCAGACCACTCTGTCCCCAATATCCCATTCTTTCTCCCTTACTTGTGCTAAAAAGGGGAAAGCCACATAATGTCTCCTAGGGTATTTGTCAGTGATTAAAATTTCAGCATCAGTAGTATATATTCTTTGATTTAATGTGTGAACTCTTTTTTTTTTTTTTTTTTTTGCAAAACCAAGGATCGAACTCTGGCCCTTGTGCTTCCAAGGTAGGCACAGTACCACTTGAGCTAAATCCCTGGCCCTATGTGTGAACTCTTAACAATGAATTATGTAATTACCCTAGAAATCATAGGTGGCTGGCCTTTCCATCCTTTCCTCTCTGTATTCACACACACACACACACACACACACACACACACACACTCTCTCTCTCTCTCTCTCTCTCTCTCTCTCTCCCTCTTTCTATTGAACATATCTCATATGTTTCCAGTTTACTTACCAATGCTTCACATGACTTCTGTATCATAGCTAGCCCATTTGTTTCATCTTTTCTTGCTGAATTAACTATTGTTAAACAACACAGTAAAAAAATACAGATTATGTATTTCTATCATTCAGTACCAACCGCCAATTTGAAATACTATCTTTTTCTTCTTGAAAGAGGGCACAACATCTTACATTCTTAACCACTGACCCTTTAAACCTAGACCAGGCATTAAGAATGTCAAGCTAAAAGGAAAAACAATCTTTTCTTTTTATTCACAAAGTGATTTAAATGAGTTAAATCAAAAGACATCTTGTTTAAGCAACTTAGTCTCTTCCGTCCTCAGCTTCTTATAAGACAAAAGTAGGGAGCTGATGTGATTAGAATGCTTAACAACAGTGTGTTCATTGTGAAGACCATAGTTATCCTGTTTGTGGACTGCTAGTCTGGTTTTAGGTTTTATTATCTCTGCACGAGATTGCTTTATTTTATTAGTTTTTACTTTATCTTATTTTTCATGGACATATTCAAGCAATCAGATAATGCAAGTGGTGCCTTCTAAACCTGCTGGATTTGCTTCTTGCATAGGGGCATGTAGCATAACACAACCACACTATTCTAGTCGTTCTTAAGGGTGGTACCCATGCCAGCAACATCAGCATCACTGAGGGCCTTGTGTGAAATACGAGCTCTCAGGCCATCCTCCACACTTACTGAATCAAACGTTGGCAAGGTCTGGAAGGCTGTTTCCCATCCAGTCTTCTGTGTGAATATTTTTGTTTTGTTTATTTTTCACTTCTGGAGACTGAACACAGTTTTGGCACTAGCAACATCTTCAATCAATAGTGTTTTGAGATAATTACTAAATTGTCCAAGCTGGTCTTTGAACTTGTCATCTTCCTGCCTCAGCCTCCCAGAATTCTATGCCACCAGGCATGGTGACTCTGTTGAATTTTAAGGTTGGGAAGTTGTTTTACTCCATAGTTTAGGACTGCATATATCATATTCCATACTCAATATCCTCTTCATGCAAAAATTACCAGTAAAATGCTGGGTGCCTTATTCTTGAGGCAGTATATGATTTTAAAAGGTATAAATATTTTACTCTTGTGAGTAGAAATAATTTAAAGGATAGATTTTCCTTTGCTGCACATTCTCACACAGCACTTGACTGCTTATGCTGGAAGTTTGACTGTTGGGTGCTGACAGTGGCCTTAGTAAATAGCAGCAAATATTTTTCTCTATCAGTAGAAAGTGTCCATGCAAGCCAGTGCTTCCTCATTATTCACTGTAACTTAGTAAAGTTATTTCCCCTGCTAACTTAATGTGATAAGCATCTCAAACTTACAGTTTTGAAATATTTCAAATAAATAATCAGTAAAATTTGTGGTGAGCATGCTGGAAGCGACAGTTATATTTTCAGTGACTGATTAGATGGTTTACAGCTGTTTAAATTTAAG
This sequence comes from Thryonomys swinderianus, assembly GCA_004025085.1. NCBI lineage: Eukaryota > Metazoa > Chordata > Mammalia > Rodentia > Thryonomyidae > Thryonomys > Thryonomys swinderianus. The sequence goes on from PVIC010004149.1 coordinate 17,794, forward strand.
TGTTTCAATTTGGATGCTTAGTTATCTTCTCCCTTGGGAGATCTCCTTGACTACCCTGCTTTTCCACTTCCTTGTAGTGATGGCTTCTTTGAGTGAAGTCTAATGTCATTTTAAGTGGTGGGAATAAAGTAAGCAGTGAAATGTAAACAGGGTCTATGGACATGGAATCAATGTTTTAGACACAAGATCTTTGCCATGATGTTCAAGTACAAAATCTCTCTGCACAGTTTAATGGCTGTGCAATAAAAGCTGTGCCACAGCTTAAACAAATATACTTAACAACTATGTCGCGCATCATTTAATGTTGAATTATCTGCTCCTAAAGTCATAGCTTAATATTCGTGTCTGTTTTTAAAGCATTGTTTTGACTTCTCTACAGACTTCTCTGGAGAAGTCTTCTTTAAAATTTCTTTCCCCTTAATTGAACCATTCTTCTGAGTTTCCTAAGTAATGTCTTTCCTGAAATTCTCTTTTCTGCCACAGGAATAAATTTAGATGAGGGAGGGGAATGAAGAGATGCAAAGAGAAAAAGACTGCTATAAACCCAGGTAACAACTATTTTATTCAGGCAGTTTATAATTTTATGTTATCTGAATATTTAGAACACAAGTGATGGCTTTGCCTGAGACATTTTCTATATGTTCTACCCCTCCAGCATCCCTGAATCTATAACAGTGCTGTGAACTACAAAGAGAGATAAATAATTTTAAATGTCTAGAGAGAACATAATGAGAATGTTTTCTAGTGGCCTTTAAAGGGCATGGAAATCCATAGACAATTTTTGGACAACTAACTGAAACTTAGATGTCACGAAGATGTGTGATACGGTTTTCAGCACAAATTTCTCATGTGGCTGAGGTCACGTGGTGACCATTGGTGCCCCAAGCACCTTGCCTTCTAGTCCGTCCAGCCCTGCACCTTCCTGGGGTTAGATTTCCCACACGGCAGCTAGGGAGTCCCAGAGCCCCCTGAGACCCGCCCATCAGCTCCTCATCATGAAGCAGAAACACAGTGCCAAGAATCACTAGGAATCTGAATGAAGAGCGAAACAGGCAGAAAAGGGAGTCACCTGTGCCCCTGGGAGTTTTCTTCCCACAAATTCTCAAATGGACATGGAACTACAGGACTTAATGTTTGTCTTACTAGACTTTGGCTTGCTTTGTTTCCACTCCTTACTATCCCCCTGTTTATAACTTTTTTAATGGAAATGCCTGTCTCATGCCATTGAATGCTGGCAGTGTTTGAGTTCCTCTTCATTTGTGCAGGGGCTCACAGCTAAGAGTTTGCCTTAACTCTTACAGGAGACTTTGGATCTGGACTTCTCAGCAATGGTGAAACTGTGAGGAATTGGCAAGCCTTGGAGATGGACTGAATGCTTTTATGCATAAACGGATCTGCTTTGAGAGGTCAGAGGGTGGAATGTTACGGTTTATGTCTAGATACCCCCTAAAGCCTCAGGTGGTCATAGGTGGGACATTTCTAGAGGTGGCTGGATCTAGATTGTATGATGCTGGAATTGACCCAAGGTGCAATGCTATACTTAAGGGAACTAAGGTTGAAGGTATGAGTGCTACCTGCCTTACACAGTCTGGAAAAGAAAAAAGACACCGTTATGGTCTCTTACTGCTTTTGCTACCTTTGCCTTCAGTGAACAGTTTCTCCTATGTGAATGCCTGTCTGTCATGTGGCACTCTGGTTTGTAGCCAGCAAACTATTGACTGAATGGTCTAACACAATGCAAGTCAAGAGAACACTTCCGCCCTTAATTTGTGAATGTTGCGTATTTTTTCTCTGCAACAAGAGAAAAGTAACTAAGGCAGAATTTGATGCCAGAGAATTAGGGTCATTGTACCTGACCATGTGGTTTACAAGCTTTGAGAGCTGGCTTGTAGGAAGGAGAAGAGCTTGAAAAGATTTTAAAATGCCAGATGAAAGAGCAGAGCTGGAAAGCCATAGAAGGTACTTGGTGGGAGATTCTGATGAGAGAGTGGAAGACCAGAAAGCTCATAGAAATGATACTGATAAAGACCAGGAGCTTTCTCCTGGGAAGGTTGGTTGTTTGACTCAGGACAGTGTCTGTTACAGCTTGGCAGAAAGTGTGTTTGCATTTCGCCCCTGTGCAGAGACTTTGTCAGAGGTTGAGAAAAAGGAAAATAGGCTGTAAGTGTCGTTTTTTCAGAGGTGGTTGGATCTAGAGTGTGTGGTGCTGGGATTAAGGGTGTATCATTATTAAACTACTCTACTGATTAGTTTGGCACAGTTCTGAGTAGGATTAAGGGTGCCCCATCTGGTCGTAGGAGTGCTATTTGCTCCAAAGGCAAGTATCCTGGACACACGTAAGTAGACAGAAAGAATCTGTCACTGGTTGCTGGGTGCCTTCTGCCTGCCCTCTTTAAGATGAACTATTTCTCCTCTGCAATGTCCCTCTGCCATAGCACTCTGCCTTGGAGACAGCCAGTTATGAAATGAAACATCTAGAAAATATGAGGTCTAATAAACCTATCTTCCTTTAATTTCGGGTGTCATGCATATTGTCTCAACAATGATACAAGTAGCTAAAACAAATTCTTTAGGATTAAAAAGTATAATAATTTTGACACAAAGAGTTTCACAATTTGAGAAAAAATTCACACATTAGAAGGAAAAACAAATGATAAAAAAATAGGATGGAAAATATGGAACCAAAGAGGCATTATATGAGTCCTACAAGCAAGGGAGAGATAAAAATAGCGGGGACAATATTATTTAAAAATAGAGTAAAACATTCAGGAATAAAAAGACATGTTTACAGATTGAAAGGGTTGACTAATACCCTACCACAAGTGACGAAAGAAGCCTATCAGTGCTCATCAGTACAAAACTAGCAATAAGGAAGAGACCTTAAAAATCCAAGAGACAAAAACCAAATCTCTATTCCCCAATGTTTTGTGTGATTGTGAGCTGTACATATAATGTGCCAATAAAGTTTACTGAATAATGAAACAAAATCTCTTTACAAGGATAGCTATAAGATTCCATCAAGCTTCTCAAAAGCAAGATGGTCTGCATTCCAGGCAGAGCACTGTCCCAGCCTCCTTAGGGAAAGTGGCTCTAACCTCAAATTCTTGTCCTTGCTGTGCCAGACTCAAGCTTATGGACAGAGGTACATTTTGACATTTAGTTCCTCAAAATATTTACTTCTCAAGTGTTCCTTACCAAGGAGCTGTTGAATCCCCTGCTTCTGCAGAATGAAGAAGAAAATGAAGACAAGGGAGGCCTGAAATCCCATCCATGAAAGGCAGATTAAAAAAAAAAACAGAAGAAAGATTAAAGGCATTCAGGAAAAGAGTCAATGAAATTTCCTGGATCACAGGAGGTCAGCCATGTTGGAAAAAGTTAGTTAGGAGAGGAACAGTGTGAGAGCTCACCCAGTGTGTTTGATTCTAACAGCAGTGTCAGAAAACCTGAGAGTGAGTGAGCGATAGGTACACAGCAAACTAAAGAAACAAAATGATGTGGGGCTACTTCAAAGACCAAGAAAACAAAAATTAATACAAGGAAAGAAATGAAAACCGTGTGGTCGAGCTATGAGTGATATGCACAGTTATAGCAACAGTAAGTATTAAACACTGATTTGACTGTGAGGTATGCTATGAGTACAATGGGAAGTTTGGAGGAGGAACGTGTTTATGGAATGTCACGGGAAGAGTGCACTGAACTCCTTGACCTACACTTTTCATAAGGGAAATAATTTAACATTGGTTCCCAAAGTGGAAAATCAGTTGAGAAAGAGTGATTTTAGAATTCAGGCATATATATATATATAAACAAATCAAGTGCTGAAAATTCTGTTTTTGAAATTGAGTACTAGACCAGGAAAGAGATTTCTATGAAAAAGCTGTAAATGCTATTTGGAAAAGTATGCCTGAATATATTCCTCAATAAAAGATTTAAATAAAATCGAAGCTCTGCTGAAATACTATTTATTAACCTCTCTACTAATGTCTATGATTTTTTTTTTTTTTGAGACAGGGTCTCACTTTGTAGCTCAGGCTGGCCCTGAGCTCACTCTGTAGCCCAGACAAGCTTTGAACTCAGCCATCCTCTTGGCTCTGCCTCCTGAGTGCTGGGATTACAGGCTTGAGCCACCACGCCCAGCACTGTGGTATGTGGTATTGATTGCTGATGGGTGTGAGTCACCACGCCTGGTATTGTTGATGTAGTTACCTGGGATTGAACCAGGGTTCTTGTGATTTCTAGGCCAGTGCCAAAACCGGTGAGCTAAATCTCTGGTCCATGTCTATGATTTTTAATAGAAACCCAAAGTTACTGCCTTACTTGGTATGATCATAGGTTTAACTGAAACCTTGTAGTAAGAAACCTGTGTTTGGGTAGGTATTTGACTCAGTAGCACCATGCCTCCCTGGCAAGCACAAAGTCCCGAGTTCAATTCCTGGAACTGAAAAGAAAAAAGAAAGAAATTTGGATTCTGTTTATTGAACAGGTTTCTTTTGGTGGCTATAGAGGATCAGGAATACTTCTCTGGTCCTGATCTTTGCCTAGAAGGTCTGTCTGAAGAGTAGACAGAGGAAATCAAACCTGCAGGTTCTGAGTGTCCCTAAGCAAGGCTGAGCACTCAAGAAAGCATGGGAAAGTCAGACAATTGTACCCGAAAGGATACATTTTGTAATTTTACAGGTATACAAAGAGCTTGTTTTGCAAAACTAATAATTTCTGTGGTTTGAGCTACTGAATAAACATCTATAGAAGGGGAAAATTATCTTAATTGTCTTTGGAAAGCCTGCAAAACAGTAAGTTCTCTTTATAAACGTATTTTACCCTAAAGGATATTTTGTTAACCACCCCTAACCCAATGGGTCCCTGTCTTAAAAAATCATGTGTGTGAGGGGCAGACAAGACAATTTTTAGAATTGTTTTTGGAAAAGGAGGGCTTAGTTTCTTAGCCAATTAAAAACCCAGCAATTTTATATTTGGAGATAGATTTAGGAAAGATTTCTTACTATCTTTTCCAAATTCCTGAGCAAAACAATAGACACTGAAGCTCAACCCATATTTGGGTTCCCCATTTGCATATACCTCAGGTTCACTAGAGCATTCTCTCAGCATTATTCCTTATTAAATGATAAGAAATCATTATTTATTTCGGTACTAGGGATCAAATTCAGGGCCTAGAACTTCCAGGCAAGTGCAGCACCGCTAAACTACATCCCCAGTCTATTTATTATTATTGTTCTTATTCTTATTATTTGCTTAATCCTCCACTATTTCTCATTACTTCTTCATTCCAAATTTTTTCACCAGTAACTTTTGTGTGAAATATATTTCCTATAGAGACATGAAACCATGCTATACCTTTAACTTTTCCAGTAGGGCAAAGTGAGATGATACTTCAGTCATTCCAAGTATTCATTATAAGTAACTTTTGGAGATAAAACCTACTGTAGTTATCATAAGCATCTCATTTTAGATTTGAGAAAGGTGAACTGCAGCAAAATTATTCAGAATTTAAAAGCAGAATGAGGATTATGAAGTCAGGAAGCCAAATAAACCCCAAACTGTTCAATGGTACATGTTCTCTATAGTCTGCACTGAAAAACTAGTCTTGAACTAATTAATTATGATATCACAATAAACTATATTTTTAAACTGGTAAAATATATTTAAAATATTAGATACTATTAGAAAATCTAGAGAGCTTTTAATGTAGCAGTTGTTAATTAGCTAAAAACCTGAGAGAGAATTTAGTACTATAAATAGTATTTTTGGTGAAAAGAAAAATTCTCTACTATAGTTCAATATAGTAAATTCTCTACTACAGCCTATCAATTTTATGAAAACTCATTAGGAAATGTGAAAATTCATGGCTCAGACTGTCTCCTTTTAACCATAAACAGCCATATAAAGAAAATAATAGCAACAATGTAAAATAGATAAATAGAAAATTTGGAATGTTAAAGAATTTAGATACTTTTATCATATTGTTAGAGTTTTAAAAATAATTTTTAGAGGGCCGGAGGGTTAGCTCAGTGGTTCCGGCGCCTGCCCCCGCAAGCACAAGGTCCTGAGTTCGATCCCAGGAAACCATATACAGTGCTGGGCGTGGTGACTCACGCCCACCAGCCATCAATACCACATACCACAGTGCCGGGCATGGTGGTTTACGCCTGTCATCCCAGCACTCGGGAGCCAGAGACAGGAGGATTGCTGAGTTTGAGGCTTGCCTGGGCTACATATTGAGCTCAGGGCCAGCCTGAACTACAAAGCGAGACCCTTTCTCAAAAAAAAAAAAAAAAAATTTTTTTTTTAGAACATATTTTCAGAATATATTTTCAACTTTTATTTACATAATGATTTAGTACATGGTCATAGTTATACATTATTGTAAGTCATACACACATAAGAAATTATTTTTGTAATTATCTTTTAATTTTAATTTTGCTTGACTTTATAGGACTCATCTTACTGATATAGTGAAAGTAAATGATTTTTTCAGTTTCCCTAATTTTTGAACTCTGATTTCATACTTTACATAATGTTAAGCTTTATCTATTTCTTGTTTGTCCTTCTCTAACACGCAGTTGACCTGTCACTTAAAAAAAGAATAAAGCCTTTGGGTACTTAGGGATTTTTAAATTTTATTTTATCGGTTGCTTTTTTCTTCTGAAAAAAATAATGTGTTGTCTGATTTTGGTTTTCCAGGTAGGACTATCTGTTGATCAGAAAGAAGAAATAAACTATTTTCATCTAAAGATACATGTTATGGGGAATTGCTCCTTGATTCTAATTATTTATACATTTGCCAACAAATGATTTCTTTTTATCATTTTAAAAGAAATAATAATTGGGGCAGAATCACTAACCAACTTTTGAATCATAAAACAATAGTTCTAGAAGAACACCAATAAATTATCCCTACCTTTGAATAAGACAATAAATCTCTGTAATATATACAGAATAACTTATTCCCATGAGAATAAATTTAGAGGCAGTATTTGACATAGAATTAAATGCCAATTATGAATCTTAAGTGCTGTCTGGAACACACTTTGGACCGACGTAGACACAGCTGTCATGTGCCAGTGAAGACATTTTACCAGATGAACACAGCAAAAGTCAAACTTCCACTGCTGCCTGAACAAAGGGTAATATAAAGTGTGAGATTTGTCAGGAACCCTGAAAATACAAATACAAGTTTTACAAGTTTCTTAAGTAACACAGAGGTCTGTGCAAAAGGTGTGAGTGTTCCACCCAAATATACTTTCTGTCATCCGCAGAAGGCAGCAAACGCGGTTGGGAACATTGACTGCGAGAAAACTGGGGCATCTAGAACATGAAGAAAGATCACATTGTTCCAAGTCTCTGAAATGAAACGTGGCAGATCTTCTCAGAACTTGCAGAAGCCCCAATGTCAGTTCCTGGTTTTAACTACCTTTCCTTTCTTGGCATGAAATATTTATTACCTTTGTGAAAATTGTTTACTTTTATACTGTGGTTTCTCTTTATTGCTCCTATGATAAATGAGAACAAGTAGTTTGGTGTAAATCCAACTTAAGGTCTGTGGAAATTAGTTTGGTTTCCTTCCAGAGTAAGCCAATGAAAATAACTGGTTCCATTCATTTATTGGACCAGATAAACAAAGCCAGTTTTATTCTGGGCATAATGCTTATCTGTGTGACTGACCTGCACTGAAACAGAGGGCAAGACAGAAACCATGGAAAGCAGAAACTGAAAATTTTGGCTTCTTTCTCCAAGAACTGTGCTCCAGAGCAAAGAGAAATCTAACTCAAATGAGCTGGAGTGAAGAGCCACAGGCTCTCTGGTGTTTGGACCTTTAAACACAGGGAAATTAAAGCAAATTTAAAGTATTCTCTGCAAGTACAGTTTCCTTCATTTGTATGTAGCTCAAGCTTGTAAAGGCTCACAAACAGGATTGTTCACTAGGGATCAATTTCTCTGTATGAAAACAACCTCTTTTTTCTCAAAATATATAAAATATGCTCTCTTTTAAAACTGAATTACGATTTATTTTTATTTTGAGATATTTAGATATGCTTGAGATATTTGGAAATGCCCTTGTAATACAGGTAGAACTGTGAAATATTGGCTCAATACAGGCAATAACTGCATACTGACCACTGCGGAACTGACCCAAAATAGTTTTTTTTTTATGTTATTTTCTTTAGCTAAATGTTGTCATAAAAATTAGATTAGCATAGCAAAAAGCTTGCAAAACCCAAAGGATTTGTAGTGGAAATTGTGGTAGCTGCCTTGCCCACTGGCTTCCCCAGAAGTAGTCATTAGCCCCTGGTTATAGATTTAACAAAACTAATAATTTGATGATAAGAATATGAAACAATAAAATAATTGACAACAAAAATATGAAACAATAAACAAAAAGTTCATTATATAGTTAACAGTGGTGGACACTGGTTTGAAGTTAACCCTCACTTTTCAACACAGTGCATAAATAAAGTACAAATGCCACTAAAACAGAAAGAGCTCCACAAGCACATGGTCATTAGAAACACAACCTGAAACTTTCCATTTCTGACAGAATTTCTCATCCAAGTTGTGAAGTTTTGCAACCAACTTGTCATAACTTCTTGCCTAAGCATGTAAAATCTCAAAGCCCTGACTTCAGCTCTTCAACTATTTATTGACTGATGGCTCTTCTATATTGTCTAGGGACACAGACGAGAAAAGGCAACTGCTCGGACACAGTGTGTGAAGAAAGAGACCTGTGCAGGGTCTCATGGTAACACACCGTGTGAGAAATGAGATGAAAAGATTTCTGTTACATACCTCCTGTCATTGCCAAGGCTACATCATATAGGCAATGAATGATATGAGGAAACACATTTCTCTAGCATGCTATCACTAACAATAAATATGTTTTATAGGAAGAAAGAAAGGGGAGAGCATAGGAAGATGGTAAAAAAAGAAAAAAAATGTAAAAATAAAAAAAACAAATAAGCTGTCTTTAGTATTCATGATGAGATAGACTTCCTTCAGATCTTTTTTGTCTTTGTAACAGCAGCTATTATGTGATGGTCCCAAGTGCACAACTTATGACCCATCTGTTTGAGGTGATTTGATTTTCTCTACAAAATACATACACACATGTGCACACACGTGCACACACACACACATAGCCTTCTTGTGGCTCTAGACTTGAACTTACCAGTTTTGTCAGGAAAGCCTTTCATACTTCAGTCCAACAGTGACATCCTACCTAGCCTTAATGTCCAACTCAAGGGTCATTACCGCTCCTTCCACACAAGGTACACTCTTTCCTTCCCCAGGAAGCACTTCCTACTTCTAGACCAGAGATGACAAACCTTTAAGAGTTTTCAAAGACCCGAGCTGCAGCAGGTGTACCACAGGTTTGTCAGCACTGCCTTAAGGTGTGTCTTTACAATGCTTCACCTCCACTACTTCTTATTTTTCTGAACAATCAAAGAGACATTATCTGCTCTTACAATGTTCACCATATGACTTTTTATGATAATCACTTGAAAGTATTACTTATAACCGGGCCATAATTTCTTCATTATCTTCCCTAGAAATAAAGTTCATTTTTCCTCAAAAAATTGGCACAGTGTACTGTATTTAATTTTAAAAGTATTGAACATTTACTATCCAGGTAATATACTAATGTAGTTTATAGACTTTGTCTTTAAATACTTAGTATAATAATAAAGAATTGTAGAGCTCAACATGGCTAAGTACTCTTCTGTTTTATAAAATTAACTTACTGAATTCTCATTACAACCAAAGGAGTTTATTGAGATAATTTCCTTTTTCAGATGTGGAAATTGAGTCACTCATAAATTCAATAACTTGTCAAAATTTAATAAATAAATCCGCACAAGTTGGCTTCCAGCCCATGGTCTGAGCTGTTTGGTTGTTTTGTTTTGTTTTGCTTCTTTAGGTACTGGAGATTGAACTTGGGACCATGTGCTTGCTAGGCAGATGCGGGAGCACTTCAGCTAAATCCCTGGCTACCAAGCTGTTCTATGAAACTGCCTTGGCTGAGGCTTAAGCAGGTGTGACGTGCAGTGCCCTAATTCTTGCAGTACAGAAGATGCTCTAAGGGGAAAAAACAACTCCTTCAACTCTTTGGGAAAGATTCAAATTATATCTGAGATCATCCAAATTATATCTGATTCTAAAATCCATACATTTTTCTACTATCTATACTTTGATTCAAAAATTCCACTTCCTCCTGGGGGCCTGACTCCAGTCTTAATTTGTATCTTATAGCAGTAGTTCTTGCCTTCCCAGAATCTATTTCCCCCAGAACAATTAGTTCTTCAATGACCCACCCCTTCTCACTCTCAGCCAAAGGAAGCAATACATGAACTGTATGGAACTTATATTTATTTATATATCTGCTCTTTAAAGCCCTTAAGCTTCCTCCTAACAGGAGTAAAAGAGATTGCAATGGCCACCCATCATTTACCCATTCCAAAATACGGTTGAAACAAATGAAATAAGCTGTAAGCCAAAAATAAATGTAATAGTTCTAAAAAATTCCAATTGTTCCACTTATGATGACTTCTGTAAAAATATCAAATGTCAAATTCCACTAAAAAAATTTGTAGGAGCCAAGTCTGCTGTGCCCCTGGCATATCCTTAGTGGTTCTTTGGATAAAGCATGCAGCCCCTAGGAGGCAAAGCAACAGTGATGGAAGAGACCAGAAAACGGAACTTGAGGGAATCCACACCTAATACTGGGGGCAGAAAGGCAGCCATGGATGAGCTGTTCTGTATTTGTGAAGTTAGAGCAGACGGAGGAGATTGGGGCCAACGTACCTCCTAGGAAAGCAAGGGCGAAAACAGCCTTGAAGGTGGAGTAAGGTAGTAGTTGCCATGTTAAGAGGCTATTTAGAACAGAAAAGCAGGAGGAGCGGTGAAGAAGGAAGGGGAGCGGGAGACAGTTACCACCCAACCCAAAGCGAGCAGTATGAGGAAAAGAAGGAAATGGATTTTTCTCTGCCTGCTGCATTGTCAAGCTTTGCTACTTTGCCCACTGGAAATTGAGCCCTTATTCTTCTAAATATTTGTT